>PVJA010005259.1:0-72652 GCA_004027025.1 Myocastor coypus | reverse complement strand
GATTTTTCTTTTAAAATTAGAAATCTTGGCTGTTTGCTACTTTTCTGCTCAATGTTCTTTGTGCTTTCTGTCACAACTGTGCCAAAACACACATTTTGCTTTGTTCCTGGGACCACCCAGAAGGTGTGAACTGAAATGCTACCTCATCCCACCCTCAGGAAGCACCCCAGCCCTGGGAGAACAGCCATAGTTGACGGAGGCTGTGCGGATGTGATGTGATCCAAGATTACCCTCCCAGTCCCAGAGCAACTCAGGAGGGGCCATTTCATCTCCACTCTTTTGGCTTATTTGGGGCCAGAGCCAAGCTTAGCAAGGTTTAGACCACTGGTCTTGGAAGTGAAGGGGCCTAAATCCCTTCCCAGCAAGATTGACCTGAGGCTGTGTCAGCTCTCTTTCTGGGGATACTAAGCCCAGCCTGAGGGGTCAAATGCAGGTGACTAGGATCAGGCCCAATGTCCTGTGGGAAGTATTTCCTGAAGGCATGGCTTCAAGGATGATTAATGGCTTGATGATATAGGATCATCTGGGGACCTAAGAAAATATTGGTGAATGAAAGATGGATTTGTCTGTACAATGTCCCCTCAATTAAAAAAAAAACAAACAAAAAAACCTACTTGGCAGGCTGAAAACAGGAGGATCCCACTATAAGTCTGATCTCTGTAATGAGATGCTGTAGACCTTGTACTAAATAAATAAAGAAAAAAAAGAGAGAGAAACATTCTAAAGCAGAGGTCTAAACTAAGGCTACACCCAACTCATTGCCTGCTTTAATGTAGCCTGCTAGCTTGGTAGAGCTTCCATATTGTTAAATGATTGAAAATAATCAAAAGAACAACCATACTTTCTGACACGTAAAAATTGTAAGGAATTCAATACTAATGAATAACAGGCTTTTGTCAGAACACAGTCTTACATACTCACTTCCTATGCTCTATGGCTGATGTTATGTTAGCACAAAGTTGAGGAGTTGAAGCAGAGACATGGCTCTCAGAGGATAAAATATAAAACATAAATAAAATGCTTACCCACTCCTGCTTGAGAACAATGCTTTTCCAGTTTGAGTGTACATTAGAAATCATCTGGAGAGCTTGTTAAACCAGATTGCAAACCCACAGCTCAGAGTTCCTGCTTTAATATGTTAAAAAAAATTCCACAGTGATGCTGATTCTGCTGGGCCAAGATCTATACTTTCAGAACTGGTGTCCAGCTGGTGGCCCACATAGCAGAAGTGGAGGAAAATGAGAGACAACACTATGGAGAAGAGATTCCAGGGAGGATGAATACTGGAAAGGTAAGTAAAATAGGATATGGAGAGAAAAATTAAAGAGCTGCAGCTTTAATGGAAAGGGGATATGTTGTTGATTAAAATATGTGAGCCAAAATAAACAAATTCCTTTCAAAACTTACTTTGGCTTTTAAAAATTCCACTTCATTTAATGATGAAAGGACTAGGTATTTTAAGCTTTTGGTGAACCTATTTGAATTCATTAGAAATTCCTTATAGCTCTCTGTCAAGAAAGGGAACCACTTCTTTGTTCTGCAGAAAACCATACCAGAACTTGGGAGCTTGAAACTCAGTTACCACATTTTTCTCAAGCTTGGGCAGCTGTACTGAGTTTATCCAGTTGAACCCCTAGTGGTTGTGGTAGTGGACATGACAACAATTAGCCAGTGGGCAAGGAGAACACTGTATAGCTGGGATCTCAGGACTTCTTTCTCGTTAAAGGGCCTCTCTCCATGGCCTCGCTGTATCTCTTTCCAGTGTGACAGCAAATTGTGTCCATGGTGGTCTAGAGTTCCCAGGCGTCATACAAAAAGAGGAGCTGTCGAGCCTTTTTCAGTTCTGGCTCTGAGCCCTTTCAAAGTGGCCACATTCTATTGGTCAAATGAGTCATAGTCAATCCAGGTTCCAGGGAAGAGGTTCGTACAGGAGCAAACACCAAGAGGAAGGCTCTTTGGATACCATCAGGGAACATTCTAGAGCAGTATTTGGTTGAGAAAGATTTCCATCATGCAAAAGGAAAATATCCCCTGGGGATAGATGGCTGTGCAAGGATAAAACTAAAATGTCTCATGCAATTGAGGTGGTTTTCAGGATCTGAAAGCACTGGAAGATTTTGAAGAGCATTAACAGGTGTTTTCCCTTTTTTTTTAAAATTTCTTAATTGTGTCCACACACATACAAATGGAAGGAAGGAAGGAAGGAAGGAAAGGGGGAGAGAGAGAGAGAGAGAGTAAAACCCCAATCAAAGATATGAAAGAAGATTGCATTGAAATGGTGTAATTGGTGCATTTTTTTTTTTTTTTTTTGCTACTGGTAGGTCCCCTTTTCAATATTCTGCAGGAGTTGGACTTTGTATTTGGGGATAAGGGAAGAATTGAAACAATCATTTCGTCCTAGCCGTTTCTTCGTAATCCTCATATTCAGTTATTTGGTTGCAATTTGAGAGCTTTTTCCAAAATCCATGGTAATTGTATCTTGTACTTTCATTTAATACTCTGGCCGTATGAGTATACATAATTCTAAATGATGTTCTTGATAGTTCCATAATATTTTATTACATTATTTAGCTGTTCTTCCATTGTAGGAAAATTTAAAACATGCTTGTGCAAAAATGAATCTATGAATATTCACAGTAGCATTCTTTGTAAAAGTCCAAAAGTAAAAACAACACTATGACTATTAACTGATGAATGTATAAACAAAATGTGGAATATCCATACTGTGCACTTTTATTTAGCAATAAAATAGCATTAAGTACTGGTATGTGTTATAACAGATGAATTTTGAAAATATGATAGTAAGGGAAACAGGCCGACACAAAAGGTCATACACTTTATGATCTTGTTTATACGACATGCAAACCCTTAGAGACAAAAAAAATAGACTCTCATTTCTGTATTCTTGAAATCATCTCCTTTCTTGCCTCCTGCAGTACCATTCATTTCTGGTGACTTCTCTACCTTTCTCACTACTTTTGTTGTAAGTGTGGCACTTCTTAACCTGCAGGACATAACACTGGATTATAACAATCCATATCATGCTTCTCTACTGTAAATTTATACTTTAGCATAACAGTAGCTGTTTGTACATCTCAGTAGCTGTGTCCAAAAGTCACAGGAAACAACCTTCATGTTTATCCACTTGATATAATGAATGGCAAGATGTGCCCATGTGTGCAAATGTGTAAAACTCAGATTACTATCTACATAATGCTTTATCTAAGAGGTTTTGTGTAGGTTTAACTGAGACTCATAGGGAGTAAAATACACCCATAATTCTCTTCTGCTCTGTAATATGTATCTTACCAGAAATGGAACTTGGGAGTGACTCATAGTAGCTGATCCTGGAGAAAGCAAAAATCAAGCTGTGCATTCATCCACTTGGCACAGCATGGTGTGTACCAGAAATGCAAAGCAGCAACAGGTGAGTTTTATGCAGGAAATGCTCATTGCTAAATTTCTGTGGATTTAGGATTTGTTTTAAAAAGGTTTATTTATTTATTTGTTTGGTAAAAGTAGCCCAGTTCAATACCGTGGCACATGAGAAACCAAATTTGCAAGTTTTGGAGGTCTTCTGAAATCAGGGTAGAAGCATTCTTAACCCCACAACTCTTTCCCTTTGGATGCACCAAAACTAGTACTGCATGTATTCTGCCAAGGTCTGCTGCCAGTTAAAGTAGTAGCCAGGCTTTTATCTCTCTTTGTTGTAGCACTTCAGTCCCTGAATGTGCTCAGGTTGCTGAGCATTCTGAGTCCAATTCTTAGCAATAGATTTTCTATGCTACCATCATTCTGGTACATGATATGGTTGCTGCTACCATTCTGGAATATTGTGATCTGCAGCTTGTTCCTCAAAGCAGTCTTTCATTTTTGCAATTTTGAGGTTGCAAAGGGTGGAGACCTGCTGTTTCTTGTGATGCCCTCCCTCTATCTTTTATATTTGGTTCCTTCTCAGCAATCAGTATTTCCTCAGCTCTATCTTTGCAATCCACAGCTTTACTGGAGCTTTTTTCTCTCTGGCCAAACTCACAATGTGTTAAATCATTCTGCTTGGCTCTTTGCTCTTGATTCTCAACATAAATATGCCTAAAAGCCCCCAACAATAGCTATGCCACCACTTCAACATTTGACTGCCTTGAAATTTCTTCCTTTCAGATTAATTACTCTACTACAGGCAAATTCAGTGAACACAAGCAAAATGCAAACAAAGTTTCTGCCAAGTTATAACACACATTGTCTGGACTCCAGCAACCAATACAGTCCTTCTTCTGATTAGAAACCTCTCATGCCAGGTTTCTACTGGTGGGATTTCTATCTGTCTTCTGGTCTGTTGACCTATCACAGAATCTCTTGCTATAGAAGAGCCTAAGGTGTTCCATTGTACTCTTTTAGGTGCCATCTCCAAACCTTTCAAAATTCTTCTCACAAACTATTCCCAAAGTCTCCTAAACCACATGATCAGATACAGTCATCGCAATGACTCAGCTTATCTAGTACCAAATTCTGTCTTGGTGACTTAGACAAAATAACCAACATCCAAATTAAGGATGGAAAGGTTTATTTAGCTCACAGTTTGTCCATACTAAGTCCATACTCAGCTGGCACCAAGGAAGAGTAGCATGTGGCAGAAGGCAGCAGTTCATAGTCATACAAGACAGTAAAATTAACAAGAGCAGAAGGGGGAGAAGCAGAAGAGAGAAAGCCTTGTCCCTTTTCTTATATTCTATGCAGGCTACCTGCACAGAGTGGTTATAGCACTCATCGATATACCACACACTGGACCATGAATCAATCAAAACTCTAGAAGTCCAACTCATGACTGTAGGAAGTTTTGGGGGGACATTCAGACATAAATCATAACAGCACTCATTATGCAGTTAATATTTCATTTTATTGATATCTTATTTTCCTGCTAAATGCTGATTGTAAGATATAACAGGAAGCTCCTGAAAAAAGGAGGAAGACAAGAGGTTGCCAAGAATCGCCTGCCATACAGGAAAGGAAAACTAAGCACATGTACTGCTAATGTTAGTGATATATGTGCATGCCACATGCAGTTGTCACATGTGACCATTGCCTCAGGTGTGACAATTGAGGCAAAACTTATTTTTATTGCAGAGTTCTATTGGTATTTTCATTGTAGTTCAATAGGTTTTTAATTCTTACATTTTAGCTTTTGTAAACAAATACACAGTTGATGTGAAAATTTTGATATTAATTCTAAACACATAATACATATGAAAAATTTAATACTTTATTTATATTTTATGTTCCTGTTAATTATCCTTGTATGATATAATAAGAACCTCCTGAAAAACCAATAAGATTAGCAAGATATCAAGTATGTCCTATGAAAGGTCAGGAAAGTAAAAGACATGTGCTGTTGGTTTAAGTGATATGTGCGGTTGTGTGTCAGGACTACCTCAGTTGTGATAATTGAAGTAAAGATGTTCTGTGAAGTTCTTTTGGTATTTTGATTGTAGCTCATATAGGAATTTATTTGCATTGTTCTTTTTTAGATTTAGTAAACCAAAAAAGAGTTGATGTTGAAAATTTTGATGCCTTTTTAACAAGCAATCAATAAATATTAAAAATCCAAGACATTATTTTTTGATATTTTTCCTATTAAGTACTCATTGTTTAATATAAAATTCATAAAATTAAAATTACTAATTTATCATAGAGATATTTATTTATTTATTTATTTATTTATTTATTTATTTATTTATTGGAGTTCCAGGGATTGAACTCAGGACCTTGTGCTTGTCAGGCAAATGCTTATTCTACTGAGCTATCTGTCCAGCCCCAATCATAGAGATATTTAAAGAATAAATATGGGTGTGCTAAAACCACCTTTATGACAACATCGGTGTTATACTCAACAGACTGCACACTATGGCCCTCATGTCCCTCATGTTCTCCCTGCACATATTTCTTGCAGAGCTAGAACTGCTGAGGTGAATTTGCTGACACAGTGATCACTATGGAGCTTTGTTTCTCCAGCCTTCACCTGATGGGTTCCAGATTCTCTTGCCAACTGCTTACAACCATTCTACTCTTAGACATCTGTCAGGTTTGGACCAAAATCCATTATCTCCTATATCTTCTGTGTCTATCGTTTCATAAATGTTGCTCCCTATTCTCTTTGTGAACTGTTGTTCATTTGTCAAGCTTTATCTTAAAATTTACCTGTTCCATAAAGCCTTCATGTCTTAGTTACTTTTATCATTGCTGAGACAAAAAGACCCAACACCCAAAGTTAAAGGAGAAAAGATTTATTTAGCTCATAGTGTATAGAAGTTTTAGTCCAAGGCAGGGTGGAGCATAGCAGAGAACAAGAGGGAGGGAGGGGAAGTAATTGGGAGAGTGGTGAGGAAGAAAGAGAGAAGAGCCTCTTTCTGTCCCTTATGTCTTATCCAGATTGCTGCGGGTAGAACAGTGCCAGTCCCATCAGTCGCTCACACTCAATCCCAGCACTTTTAATTTTTGAAAATCTTTTATTCTTTTAAATCTTGGTACAGGGTCTGACCATGCAGTTTGGACTCAAAACAATTCTCCTGTCTCAGCCTCCCCTGTGCTGGGATTACAGGTGTGTACCACCACACCCAGTTTCAGTGGCTAGTACAGCACATCCAGAGTTCCCAGCTGGCACAGCATGGAATACCAACAGTTGAAACTGGGTCTTTGTGCTTGCCACGCAGGCACATAGACTATCAAGCTGTCTCCCAGCCCCAATCCCAACACTCTTAATCCTATCATTGGACAGTGAATCAATCACAACATCTAGGTTCAACTACTTTCTTAAAAGCCCCATGTAAAAGTGCATGAGGCTTTAGGGATGTAGTGAATTCCTAATTGGTGGTCTACTTGTGACACTCAGTTGCAATGAATGAGCTGGGTGTGGAAGGCCTACCTGAGGATTGTTGCCAATAGCATAAAGGCAGACAGAACAGGAGAAGCTACTGGTATGCTATTAGGGATGCTGTTTGGAAAAGCTGTTGGAGTTTTGGGAAGCTGCTAGATCCCTTGGACCATTCTGCTGGAGGACCATTCTGGGTTTCCCAATGAACTTGGCTCCTATTGTTGGAGAAGCTCAGGACCTTTGTCGTCACTGAGAATGGATACAGTTCATTTTGATTTTGTTTCTGTTTTTCTTTCCTTATTAAAGTCTAGTGTTTTTCCTCGGGTAAAGTTCATTTTGGAGGAGCTGTCGTCTCTGGTCTTCATCTTGAGTATCACTTCCTGGTTCCAGAGGGGAAGATGGTGCACTGTTAAACCTCATGGAAAACTTGCCATGTTGGCTTTCCTGATGGGAACTTAGCTTTCCTCATCACTGGAGGAGCTCAGGACCTCATTGTTGCTGGGAATGGCTATGGTACCTTTGAGGGAGCTCTGACACTTATCTTGAGCATTGCTTCCTGACCATAGTTCAGATCCTTCAGACTGATAGCACAGATCCTTCCTCCTATTGGAATGGACTTTCTAGCTTCCATCACTGACCTTTGAGCCCATTCAGCACAGATGTATGAAGAAGGCCTATGTGAAACTTTGTTGCCAGCTTTAGGCCTCCAACTGGACCTGTGGGAGGCATTGTTATGAGTGCTAGGTTTTCAAATGGACTCATTCAGGACTTCAGCTGGGTCCTTGGGTCTTTAGTGTATGGAAAGATTTCCTGCACTCATTATATGTGATTCTTTGGGTGATTCCTTATAAAGTAATATGTGTCTTGTATTGTATTGTTCCCCTTGCAAAAACTCCAAACCATGACGGTACCCACATGGGTTCTAACCCCACTCTCTGTAGCAAATTCTGTCTGGCTTATTTTTTTCTCATTACTGGGACAAAATGCTGATGCCCAAAATTAAGGAAGGAAAATTTTATTTAGCTCACAGTTTGTAGGAGTTTTAGTCTATACTCAGCTGGCTCCAAGGCAAAGTGGCCCTAGCAAAGGGCAATAGCAAAACACCAAGAACAAAAAGGGAAGAGCAGTGGTAACAGCAACAGAGGCAGAGAGTAAGCTTCTCTCCATTCATTATATTACATTCAGTCTATCCACCCCAGGGTAGGTGTAACACAGCCATAATCCCAGCATCGGATTATGAATTAATCACAAACTCTAGAAGCCCACCCTAATCAAAGACTGTATGAGACTGTCGGGGGACAACTAAACACAAACCATAACAGGGAGATATCTAAATACAGACCATAGCTCTTCATGAAGTGTTTGGTTTAGGTAACAAATTGCCTATGGAGCTCCCAAGCACTTTGCATATTTCCTTTTACACATTCATCACATCATATTTAATTATTTTTTAGGGCTACCATGTTGGCTTGCTCTTTCATATCCAGTACTTAGTGTACTTGCAGACAGTGAATGCTGACTGGGTGGAAGAGAATAATAGCAGTGACAGGTAGAGCTTTTCTTGTGTTTACTAGACACTAGGAACTGCCAGAGCATTATAATTTATATTTGTAATGAGCCACCTGACCTTCACTTGTGGCAGACACAGTACAATACTAATATTAAAAATGAATAAACTGATGTGAGGATTTGAGTAACTTCCTCAAGGTAACACGAATACCAGATGGCAGAGCTGGAATTAGAACTCAGACATTCTGATAACAAAGTCTATATTCTTAACTATGCTGGTATATTGATGGTAAGAAAGGACTTGATATTCCATTTCCCTTTTCTCTGCCCTCCAAATTCCAATGTTGCTAAGGGAATACAAGAAATTTCTCTTTGCTTTTGTCTACAGAACATGACTGTCTTCAAGATAATTAAAAGTTTATTGTTTATGGAGCAATGTCATAGTACATTTTCCCACACATGTTTTACTAGACTATCCAAAATCTGTGTGCCTACTAGCTTCTAGCTAAATAACAGTTGAGATAAATCTAAGGTATTGGAAGAACCTTCTCTCTACTGGGGAAATCATCCCATAGCCCCACCCTGGTTTAGTCAGGGTTCTTCAGAGAAACACAACAAATAGGATAATGGGAGATAAATATTGATATTGAGCTATGTGTATATAAATATATATATAGTGATAATTTACAAGGTATTCTGTAGGCAATGACAAATTTATTAAGCAAACACAGAGAGAGAGAGAGAAAGAGAGAGAGAGAAGAGATTTTTAGAAATTGGCACACAATATTGAGACAAAGATTATGGAAGGCAATTTGCTTTACTGAAAGCTTACCAGGTCCAAATATTAATCACATTGAAAAACACCTAAATGACAACATCTAAACTAATTTTTGACCACATGTCTGTGAGCCATTGTCCAGCCAAATGGTATATTAAATTAACTGTCACATAGCCCATTAGCCTTATGTACCCAAAGTTGGAATGTGACAAAAGGTGCTGCTTCAGTCAGTATATGTCAGTTTGTTAGCTAGGAAATAGTTCCTGTTCTAAATCTAGTTATTCCCATCTCTTAGAAACAGCTGGTCACTGTGATGTGCAGCTGGTCCCTGTGATGCACGTTCTAAGAATCAAACCCAGTTGACAAGCCATTCTGCCTCTGTACTTCCTGCTTGCTTATCTCATGTAAGCTATAGACTACCAGAGATTAGGGCCTGATATTTTGAGAATGATCCTGAGCAGTACCTCCCAATCCTGGGTGTCCTTTCATGGTTTCTGTTTGCTGCCTTAGGGAAGGGAAAATCTTACAAGCAGCAGATACATGAGGTGCGATTTAAAAAATACTGGATGTCTAACTTAAAAAAAAAAAAACTGATCATGGTAAAAGCCACATATTTTCCATCATTTCAAACACATTTATCCCATCATTTTTTGCACTTTAAGAAACAGTTTTTAGAGTCCTCTTTTGTAAATGCCTTTAGTTCCACTATTGTAGTTGCCTTGATAATCTGAATAGATTCAAAATGTTTACCGTTCATGGTTAGCTTGACTTTGAGGAAGAGCTAAAATCACACATCCGTATTCAGTGAATGCAGTGGATTAGCACACATTTTTATTTATTGAAATTTTGTATTCCTTTTAATGAGAAAAAAATAACAATGAAATAGTTTCAAAACAGGTTAGTAGGACAGTTACAATAACTAATTCACTGTGTGCTATTATTGTCTTTGTAGTAGTTATTGAGGACAAGATACAGAGATGATATCTTGTCTAAACACTATTAGTACAAACCTTTCTTCTCATTGAACTAAGAGAAAGTAGCTGTATAGCTATTGTATTTTATATATCCATATATATTTTCTCACTACAAAATAGTCTTTTATTTACATTAGCCTTTTTTGTTTTGCCAGAGATGGGTGCTCTATTGCTGTTAGAGAAGCTGTATTTGGAGAAGTCTTTAAAAGACCTTTCCATACTTGACTCCAGTTCAAATACTGTAGGTACTTGAATTCAACAAAATAACTCAATATAATTCAATAGTCCATAATAGCAGTGTGTTATGAGAAAAACTGGCAATTGTCAGAAGTTGGGCACATGTTTTCAGAGTCTGCCTTTCTGTTGGATGGCACCAGCGAGCCTATTCACCATAATTTTAATCATAGCTTGTAAAAGACACTCACAAAAGAAGGTATCCAGAGCCACTTCAGAAAGTGGAAAGCATGACAGCATTGTGTTGAAGCAAGAAGGAACATTTTCAGGGTAATTAATGACTCTACCCTTCACTGTAGTAGTGCTTTTAAAGACTCATCAAATATTTTGATCATCCCCCTATAATAGCTCTGTGTTATGGTTTATGTCTAGTTGTCCTCCCAAAGCCTCATGTAGTCATTGGGCAGGGACTTCTAGAGTTTGGGACTTGATCCATGATCCCTGGGATTATGGATTTTAGTACTGATAGGATTATGGGTCAAAGTACTTCTGGGATTATGGGTATAGCCTAAGGCAGGGGCTAAGATGGAGAGCCTGAATGTAATATAAAGAGCGACAGAGAGACAGACTAGAGCTGTTGCTGCTGCTCTGCTGCCCTGATTGATTGGCTGCCTCTGCCACCATTTTGCTGCTGTTCTGCCGCCATGAACTGGATGCTCTCTGCCCTGCTCCACTCAGCCTTGGGCCAGCCGAATATGGACTGAAACCTCTACGAACTGTGAGCTAAATAAACCTTTCCTTCCTTCATCTTGAGTGTCGGGTATTTGTCCCAGCAACAAGCAAAAAGTAACTAAGACACTCTGGTTTAGGAAAAATATTAATTTAGTGGATATTTTATTTGTCATGGCTTAAATTTAATGCTTCATGCATGCTTAAAACTGCCTTATTTTATTTTACTTTCAATATGCAAAACTCTGATACCATCTCTCTCCAATGTCTTCAAATAACCCTTGTTTGGCAAATAAATGATTGCTGCTACTTTCTCTTTCCTCCCTACTAGAATGGCCTTCCTGTTCCTTATCACATACATCAACATCAGGCAGTAAATTAATCAAGATATCTGAACTATGACATATACATTTGTCATTTAGTTTAGGCTTCTGGATGCTGTATAACCCATAGAATTATAGTACTTTGGAATTTTACAGGATAGTTAGTGACCAATATAATCAAATTTCCTTAATATAATATTGAGAAAATAGAAGTCAGGTCTACACTTTGCTAGTTTCAGGAATTTTAGGTATGGTAGACAGGAAAGATAATTGCATTTCAGAAATTACAAGTCTGATAGAAGTCACATGTTGCCCTGGGTCTGTCATAGACAAGTCAGTGTCCAATGTCCATGACTCTGTCTCTGTCTGTCTCTGTCTCTCTCTTTGTCTCTCTCTGTCTCTCTGATTCTGTCTCTGTCTCTGTCTCTCTGCCTCTCCCCATCCCAATGGAACTTTATCAAGATTTTTAACGTTCTTGAGCCTTGTTTTTCCTTAATTTAATAAGTGGCTTAAATCAATTCTTCTGAAAAGTTGATATGCCTACAAGTCACCTATGGATCTGGTAAACACACATAGCTTCTGATTCAATAGGTCTGGGTGTAGCTTCAGATTTTGCATATCTAATCAGATGGTGGTACTTCTCCTGCCCTTCTGAATGAAAGAGTATAAATGATGTACAAGCCATTTTGAACTTCATATTCTACGTTGTGCTGACTCTATGAAAGTATCAAAAGTATATAAAATGGACAATGGAAGAAAATTTACTTCTATTTATATTTCTCTGTACATGCTTGTTCACAGTATTTCTTTTCTACATGGAGTCACCATATATTATTCTCTCCCTCAGAAGGTCTTGATTGTAACTGTTTCCCATTGTGATGAATAATAGAGATCTTTTACTCTCAAAATTGCCTTAGTTTGGACTATAAATTATATGGTCACTCATCTTCTAGCTTCTCTTTCTTTCTTATCTATGTTCACAGCAAACAGAATGTATTAGATTACTACTGCTTGCATATTTCAAGCCAAGGAATAAGGTATGAACCAGATAGTTTTCCTACACAGTTTGTCAGAACCCCATGATTTGTGAACTTCTATTTCCTTTCTTTACCAACAACAGACTTGGTTCAGGGATTTTTTTGGCCAGGAACTCTTTCTTATGTTCAGCCCTCCCAAGATGTGGACCCTGGGAAAAACTGCATATTGTTTGTTTTGTGGTGACCAGCAGCAAAGTTTCCTCAGAAGATTAAAAACTAAATGGAAAATACCTCATGAGTGACTTTCCCACTTCCTATTCTCACAGAGTCATCGTCAGGATGGGTACAGAAATTTCAAGTTCAGGCAGAGCCTCCAGGAATGAACTTCTGCACCCATAGAACTAAAGATCCCCTCAAAATCCTCACAGCAATGTTTCAGCCCCAAACTACCAGTAATAAACCCTCCCCAGTGGTTCTACCTGTCTAAATTCTGTCTTGGTGCGTCTTAAAGGCTCCCAGCCGACAAAACAAATTCCCAAGGGCTTCAAAATCAGTTATCAACTATCATCTATCAACAAGCCAGTGCCTTCTTTCATTTACCCATTTATTTAACAAATATTTGATAAGTTCCTGCTATATGCCAAGAAGCACACGGCTGTTTACTTAACAGTAGAAATTAAGAACCAGGTCTTCTGACTAAAAGAAGGTAGGAGATAAAGTGAAGTAGAGCTATCAAGTTCATGGTTAAAAGAGCAAAAAGCAAAAAGCTGGAAAGAGGAAGGGGTTGGGATCACAGTATCTGCTTCTGGAACAATTCTCAGTGACCTCCTGTCCTTCTATTAGGGCCACCTCTAAGGTTTCCTGCCTGTTCCAGTAGTACTGCAGGCTGAGGACCACATTTGTGGGTTGAAATCTCCTAACCCAGATCTCCAAGTCTCTGTGTCACTATTTTTTCACTACGTTTACCTTACAATATAGACTATACTTCAACCATTTATGATACTTATTATCTTTATTTCTCCATTAGAATATGTGCTTCACACATTTATTTAACAAGTAACTTAGACCTATATAATGATACTCAACAGGCAAAATTCCAGAATGGCAAGACTTGGAAACAACGTCATCACAACACAAGGCAATTTTCTGCGAGAAGTGAGAAGACTAAGCAACAGATAAGGGCAGAGTGTGTGGCTGGCTGAGAACAAATTAATAGGCAATGGCAGAATTGTTCAACTCCTTCCTCAATAAGGAAAACAAAATGCAAACTTGAAAATGCAGAAGAGAAATGCAACTAAGCACATATATTGTGCAAATGCTCATCCCTGAATAACCAACTGGCTGACCACCACCTGAACAACTACGGGCTATATTGAATGACAAACATTGTAGAAGAGGCTAAACACAAAATATCTTGATCTTCAGAGGGAATAACAATGTAGTATGTATCTTTGACCCATAGCACATCTCAAATTTTGCCACAAAAACTGAATGACAGTAAGCCCGGCACAGGATTGTTAATGTACAGATGTAAAGACATTCATCAGCATCTGGGGGACATGGCCACTCAGCCGGTTAATCGTTCTCTTTGCATGTGCCCTCCTTAAGACCACAGTTCACATTCTTATTCTCAGCAATGCAACCAGAGATTTTGTTAGGTGAAAATTTTGTGTGACTGGCGACCACGTCTGTAGCTTCCTCTGAGTCAGGGTCCTACTGAAGGAAATGAAGTTAGCCTCAGGTTACCTAGAGCTGGTGAGCTCATACTGGTTCCAAGTGGTCACAATCATCCTCTCAAAATACCATAAATTCCCAGGAAAGTATGGATTTCTTCTCCCTATTACCGTTACACACATAACATTTTCAAATGGTACAAATACTTGGAAGTAACAAATATAAAAGAAAGATAACATAATTGATGATAAAAATTACTTTGATGAAGTTGAACGCAAGAGTAAAATCAGTAGGATAAAAATGAACAGGACTAAAAGTAGCAAAATATCTATTTTACCATTATAGGATGAGGATGAACACTTACTGATGTTTCTTTAGTAATGAGTTAGTTGATTATAAATTTTATGATGATGATGATTATTTATTTTTATTTATATTTTTGTGGAACTGGGCATTGAACTCAGGCCCTTGAGCTTGCCAAGCAAGCACTTATTCTACTGAGTTATCTCCCCAGCCCCCATAAATTTTATGATTTAACATGGCTTATCCAGGTGTGAATTCTAAGAGAATCAATATATTGTAAATATTATCTTAATCACACTAAGTAAGTAGGCTCTGGTGGTCAGCTTTGGTCACTCATGTGTACAGCAGGATGAAATTTCTTGATGGGCCAACGCAGTCTACAAAAGCACAATTAGATTCAGGAACTTGAGAGCCAGATGAAAACTGGCTCATTATACTGAACCAAGAAACCTCAGTTTAAGTCTTTTCAGGTTGAACCTCAACCAGAGGCCTGGAGTAACATAAGCAGTTTCTACTCAGGTGGGGATGAGGAGATGAGTTGGACATACTAAATGAGGCTGAAATGTGTCTTTTGCACAGGAAAAGTGACAGAAGAGAGTAAGTTGGTGGGATGAGAAAGCAGGAGAAATGACCTCAACCGGAAGAAGGAGCCTCCATCTTTTGCCATTTTTCCCCTATTGAGTTTATAAGGTTAGAGCACTCACAGAAATATAAAATTACCAATGAGAGATAGCTAAGCACAGCGTTCTATAGGGGCCAACTTACGTGGGGTTAAGTCCTAGGAACTACTACTCAGCAGCTTGATGACGTAGAGTATGTATTTGGGGTTTTTTTTTTCCCTCTGGTACTGGATATTGGACTCAGGGCCCCATCATTCTAGGTAAATGCCATACTACCAGGCTATATCCCCAGCTCTGAGTGTATCATTAAACCTCTTTTTGCTTCAGATTTTTCTGTCATGGTTCTGACAGTATTTGACTCATAGGGTTGATGTAAACATTAAACAAGATCACATACATAAAATTCTAATACATGTGCTAGAAACATCAGTGCTGAGTAAGGTAACTATGAAATGAGCACTTGCTGTATTTTTACTTTATCTCATTTAACACTCAAAACAAACCTTGTAATATATATGATCTGTTGAAATCACCTTCTTAGAAAAAGCTTACATTTTGACAAGGTAAGAAATCCTTTAGGAAACCTAAGAAAAGATAAAATAAAGTGGAACTAGCTTGCAATTTCAAGATTTCTAATTCAAATATCTATGGGGTTTTGTCATTTAATTAGATGTTAAGGTAATATAAAGCCCAGTTCATGAACATGGACAAACTAGATCTAACATTATTACTTGTAGGTTTTGGAAGTGCTGAAAATGATGACCATAAAGTCTAATCTCCAATATTAGAATGAGAGGGTAGCTGGAATTTTGACAGTAGTTAAAGTGTAGCATATTGGGTAGAAGAATAAAGGACAACTCTGAGAGGCACCATCATGATGGGTTTCCAGGCCATATGCACCAGAGACCTCTCTCTCTCTCTCTCTCTCTCTCTCTCTCTCTCTATATATATATATATATATATATATATATATATATATATATAGGATCTCACTACGCAGCTTGGACTTGTAGCGATCCTGCTGTTTTCAGCCTCCCCAGTGCTGGGATTACAGGTATGTGCCTCCATGCCCGAACTTAGTGGCTGGCCCAGCACATCTGGGGTGTATCAAACTCTGCAGGCATTTGCCTCAGCAGGCACTTAGTCCACCGAGGTATCTCACTGGCCCTTCCTCTTTTGTTAGTTTGTTTATGGATTTATTTAGGGACTTTCTGAGATGAAGCATTCCTTTGTAGTTTACGGTGGCCTTGAAATTATTCCATAGCCATGTCTTGCCTCAAATTCATGGAAATTCTCCTGTCTCACTCTTCGGACTGCTAGGGTTATGGCCACACACCGCCATGCTTAGCTAGGGAGAGCACTTTGGAGCTGGATCAGTAGCTCCAAATGCAATAAAACAAGAAAAACTCTTTCTTATGTGGGAAAAATATAAAGCTGCTGTGCATCATTAAGCAAATGTTCTTTGGGTTCTATATTGCAAATTGAATAGCAGATAAAAGATCAAAGGACCAAAGCAAAGAGTACAAAAGCAAAATACTTGACAAAAGTGGGGAAGAAGAAAAATAAGCAACAGTTCTGCTATGGCTTGGACAATGTTTGCGTGTGGCCTTCAGTGTGTTCCATGTGTTGAAATCTAACCCCACTGATAGGTATTAAGAGGGTGGACTGTAAAGTGTTAAGACTGGGGCCTTTGGGAGGTGATCAGGATTAGCTAAAATCATCAGAATGGACCCTGTATGTTTGAATCTTACTGACTTTATGAGAAGAGAGAGAGGCTACAGGCGCTACAGACAGATGTCGTTTCTGTCTCACCATGTGATGCCCTCAGCCATCTTGAAATTGTTAGAAAGATCTTCACCAAATGTAGCTCCCAATATCATGAATCCTGAACCATGAGCTGAATTAAGCCTTTTTTTTCCTTCGAAACATGCCTACCTTGTGGTGTGGTGTTGCTAGCAATAGAAAACAGATAAAGACAAGACCTAATGGGAAATTCAACCACAAAGTAGAGTTCAGTCTGCTACATCTGTCATTTGGGATGCAAGGGACTTTCCTTGGGTCACTAATGGTAAGGATAGGTAACATTTAATAGAAGTTCTCTGGACCAATCCATTATTTTGTGGAATCTCCCAATAATTACCCAATAGTGCTCCCAGTTGTACTGTGTACTTAGCAAGGTGGGTGTGCTCCCAAACTGTTTATGTTGTTGTGCTTGTGGTTGTAAGTACATGATTTAATTAAGTACCACATAAACTGATTACAAGAGTAGTTCCTACAAAAACCAAATTGAATGATTAGGGAGAATTAACAAATGAGTCACTAAAGTATGTGCTATCCAATTAGATGTGGATAAAATAATTACAGAAGACTGAAAAATTTGTAAGCTAAAAGGATACTGTACCCCACTCAATGCACAAGTCTCTCCCAAGATCTGCTCCCATTTTAAAGAAACAAAACTGGAATTCATAAACAGTACAGTGAATGCAATGTATTTTACATCCTTTGACATGAAATCCCATTAGCTAAATGATCCAGGTCTCCTCAACGGGAGTCTTATTGGCATCTACACATCATTGAGACATTTGGCCTCTTTGATCTACACCTGAGGTACCAAGGGGTGTCCCTGATATTGAGAGAACTGAAGAGCTCTCCTTATACAATGCCAAATGCTTCCTGTAACAAACACAATTGTTTTAGTATACCCTACCAATCAATACTACTTGTACATAAAAGGCTTGAAAGATCAGAACATAGGTTTATACTTGCATAGTTTAAAGACGTATAAGCATTTTTTAATGATTTTTGTTCTAATTATCTTTGTGTGACTCACCAGTAACCTACGGGTCCTAACTTTTCTTTAAGGGATTCTCTATTATATCTGATTACCTGGAGCCTTTTGCATAGCAGCAGTGTCACAGGGTTACAAACATGACACGGAGAGTTGCTGAAGAAACTAGTTTTAACCTGGAGAGGCAATAACTCAGAAAGATAAAATGATTGACCTGACACATATAAAGAACCATTCTGTTTAAAATGAATTATGTTTCCTCCGTGTGCCTTCACATAGAATATTCCAGAATGAACTGTTAAACAAATTGAACAGAATATAATAAAAACAACACGTATAATAGAAAGGTTAAAGTTTTAGCGACATAGAAACTTGAACATAAACACTGACTCCAACTCTCCAACCTGGTGGAATATTATATATATTGCCTAAACTTTCTGTTTTTCTTCATAGAACTATAATAGTATTTATCTGAAGAGGTTATAAAAAAAAAAAAAAACAAAGACCTAACAGCTCAGTGGATTAAAGTCCCTACAAGTAGGCTCAGGGACCAAAGGTTCGATCCCTGGGCTTTCCAGGCCACCCCTGTCCCCAGGATGCGCTGAAAAAGCAATTGAGACTGACTGATAAGGTGATACGCACCTGTAATCCCAGCTCTTGGAAGGCTGTAAACAGGTGAATCACTATGAGTCTGATCTAGTAGTGAGACCCTGAACACCCTGTAGATCCCTCTCTAAAAAGAATACAATAAGTAAATAAAGTAATCTATCTTAAGTTTCTTAGCACAATTTCTGACATCAACCAGGCACACAAAGTATAGTTTCTCCCTCATCTCTATTCTTTGGGATAAAAACAGGAAAGAAAAAGATAATTGCCTAAGCTCACCATAGCTTAGAGCTTTTATATTTTAAGATGTGGATAGAACTACAAAAATGGCTTCAGTACTAAATTCTTACCTTATGGCAGATATTGCTGACACTGTTCCTTTCCTGTAGAAGGTCAGTGCCTTCCTTCTTCCCTGCTGGCTGCTTCTGTCTGCCCTATTGGCTTTAGATTAGGAATGTGGGCAATAGTAAGACCATGCTCTTGGCAAGCCTAGACCTGCCTCTCCAGAAGTCACTGGCTTCTTTCATGCAAAAGCATACACTGAGTCTCATAAGAATAAGACACACAGGGTACAAATACCCATCTGATCTGTGGACTTACTTTTTAAAACAGGGTCACTGCAAGCTGGGTAAGGCAAGCGCCTTCACTGGTTCCTCTTCTCTGGGCTAAATTTGTACCACTAAGAAAGAAGGTAAGCGCTGAGCAAGACTTCATGAGTTCTTGAGAAAGGGGCTGTGTCTTAGTTTAGGGTGCTATAACAAAACATCATGGTCTGGATAATTAAAAACATCCACTTCTCATAGTTCTATAGACCTACAGGTCTACCATCAAAGTACCAGGAGGTTTGGCTCATGGTAAAGGTCATGTTGGCTTACTGACAGCCTTTTTCTAGTAGTGTTTGGTGGAGAGGGAATTTTGGTCTCATCAAGTGAAACTGCTTTTCTTTAAGATTTCTAGAAATGGAAAGCTCATTTCTTCCAGAGGTTTTTTTTATCTCATCAGAAACTTGTACCCCTCTAGCTTCTACTTATTGTCTCTCATTTTTATTTTATTTCATTTTTTTAGGAATATGGAGAATGGGCACTGGGCATGGTGATGCACACCTGTAATCCCAGCTCTCGGGAGGCTGTAAACAGGCAAATCACTGTGAGCCTGATCTAATAGTGAGATCCTGAACACCCTGTAGATCCTTCCCTAAAATACCAAACAACAACAACAACAACAACAACAACAACAACAAAACAGGGAATAACTCTAAAATCACTTCAATGCATCAGCCATTTGAATGTTTTTTTGTAGCATTTTTCCCACCCAAGGGTCTTTTCCAGGGTTGACAGTTCTACCACATGTACCAGATCATCCTATGATTTGGCACCTCTATTTGTGTGACATAGTGTCTTAATTCACCTGTGTGTATCATGTGAACACTATGGTCCAGCTCAAAGCACACAAGCATGGCCCTAGATTCCATTTTTGTTATTTATTTATATATTATGGCCAGCTCAGCCTGCCCTGGGGGGGGGGGCTGTTGCAGCACGTGGTGCCAGGGATCAAACCATGGTCCCTGCAGTTGCCTAAGCTTGCCTAAACAGACGCTTTAGATTGCTAAGCCATCTTGCCTGCCCCTGGTCCCAGACTCTGGCTTGTTGTACAAACTGTATTTCTGTTGATGCAGCCTATACACTCATTAATTGTTCTGGTGCCTTATTAACATATCATGTATAGGGCTGGCGAGATAGCTCAGCACTCTAAAGTGCCTACTTACGCAAGCTTAGGCAACCACAGGGACCACAGTTCGATCCCCAGCACCACATGCTGTGCCAGTCCTACCTTGAGGGAAGGCTGAGCTGGGCATAATATAAATAAATAGATAATAAAATTTAGAAAAAAATAAACATATCTTATACTTACTGTGGCTTTAGTGCTATTCATGAACCCCATGGACTCACTCAATCAGCAGTGAAGTTCAACACAGGGAATTGTTTTTATTTTTATTACATTTTATCCCATTGTATATAGCCAGTCACTATATCCTGACGAAGTCTTTTAGTATCCTAATTCTGTGACCCACTGTATTTTCTATGCCACTTAGACCATATGAAAATTTAATAAACTTGCCTGCCATGCTTTCATTTGAGTCCTTGAGAAAACTTGGAATATAGATCAGGGCATGACACCAGAGTTATGATCCATTACTGAGCCTCTTTTATTATAAAATTTAAAGAAGCTTCACATTGCTCTTCTCTATTCATTAAGATTTCACAAGGCACCTTGTCAAATTCAGAAACACCAACTCCATAATATCTAAAAGTCCCAGAACCCTAAGCTTATCTGCTGATGACAAGAACAATATTAAAAGGAAATGATACTCTCTGAATACACAGCGGCCACTACTGAATTTTTAAGGTTTGCAAAGTTATGTTACTGGTCACAGTTTTTAAAAAAAGCCACAGATGAACACTAGGTGCCTTTTTTATCTACTCCACATTTTTGAAAGTCAGAGTATAGGTGGAGTTTTCATAGCCAAGGACCAACACCTCACATCCACATCCTTTGTGAATTTGAATGTTCTTGGGCAGGTGAGGGCACTGATAGGATTGGCCACTGGGTGTCTTTTTGCAAGAAGATGTCAGGAGCTTTATTAGAAGGTCAATGACTCAACATAAGAAGATCGATGTTCTGTTACAGACATGTGATGTGACCCTAAGTCTTTCTGAAATTAAAGCTTGGGCCAGGGAGATAGCTCAGTGGAATAAGTGCTTGCCTGGCAAGTACAGGGTCCTGAGTTCAATCACCAGTACTGGAGGAAAAAAAGAAAAGAAAAGAAAGAAAGAAAGAAAGAAAGAAAGAAAGAAAGAAAGAAAGAAAGAAAGAAAGAAAGAAAGAAAGAAAGAAACTGAAGCTTCTTCTCTTATTCAACCAAGCACGAATCCAGGGGAAAGCATCAAGATGAGTGCATTTCCTTCACAGGTAATGGCTGAATAGCAGGGATAATTTTCCATTAGAGCAGGGTGTGTGCTGACTACATTTCTCTTTAGCTCTAGGGATCAAGGGGATTTGAGTACTGACACTATCACTTATCAGCTATGCCGCTGAATTTGTTTTTGGAAAAGCATTGCTGGTCCCTAATGAAAAATACATTTTGTAAATATTACAATTATTTACAACCTGGCTTTAAGTCTAGAATTGTCTTACAGTTCCCAGTACAACTCTTCTAGTTACTTTTGCTATTATATCTCTTCCTTCCTTTTAACTTATTTGAGATTATAGTATCAAAATTAAATTTCTAGACATGTCCCTTTTGAGGTGTATTTTATTTTAGATTTTTTTCCTGAACTTTCTTTTTTCTTCTCTCTCTCTCTCTCTCTCTCTCTCTCTCTCTCTCTCTATATATATATATATATATATATATATATATATGTATATATATATATATATATATATGTCTCTCTGTCTCTCTGTCTCTCTGTCTCTCTCTCTCTCATATTTTAGCGAAGGGTCTACAGCAATGGTTCTTAACCTTTCTAATGCAGTGACCCCACAATACAGTTCCTTATGTTGTGGTGACCCCAAACCAAAAAATAATATTGGTGGCTACTTCAAAACTGTAATTTTGCTAAAGTTATGATTCAGAATGTAAGTACTTGATATGCATTATGTATTCTCATTGCTACAAATCAAACATAATTTAAACAGTGATTAATCACAAAAACAATATTTAATTATATGTTGAGAAATATTTATTACTAATTCCAATAAATAACACGTCACCATAGTATAGCATGGGTTTAAATATAACAACAATTCCAAATAAATAACATTTTCCAATGGCTTTAGGTGACCCCTGTGTTTTGATCATTTGACTCCTGCTGGGGTCGCGGCCCACAGGTTGAGAACCGCTGGTCTACAGGGTGTTCAGGGTTTCACTACTAGATCACATTCATAGTGACTTACCTATTTACAGCCTCCCAAGACCTGAGATTACAGGCACATACCATCACACCTATTCTAAGTTGCTATTTTAGCGTACTCCAGGGATGGAACCCCTAGCCCCTGTGCCTGCTTGCAAGTACTTTTTTTTAAAAGAATTTTTTTAATTTAATTTTTTTTTCTTGTTTCAGAACTTTTGTTTGTTTATTTATTTATTTATATGGCCGGCTCAGCCTGCTCTGAGGGCAGGGCTGGCGCAGCATGTGATGCCAGGGATCAAATTGCGGTCCCTGAAGCCGCCCAAACTTTCCAAAGAAGGTGCTTTAGACCACTGAGCCATCCCGCTGGGCCCAGCTTATAAGTACCTTAATCCACTATTTGTCAGCCCTCTAAGCTTGCTTGCTTGCCTTCTTTTTTTTTTTTTTTTTCTTTCTTTCTTCCTTTCTTTCTTTCTTTCCTTCTTTCTTGGAACTGGGGTTCAAATCACGACCTTGCACTGGCCAGGCAGGCACTTGTACCACAGAGCTATCTCCCTGGCCCCAAGACCTCTAAACTTTCTGAAATCTTTTTCTGAACTCCTCAGCATGTACAGAGCCATTTTTAGCTTTTCTGTTGCTGATAATGACTGCTTTGTGCCTAAAATAGTTTTGTCTCACAAAAAGTAATTTTACAGTCTACAAAAGTACTTAGAATCCAAATAAATTACCTTATTTTGATGGCCAGTGATCTCTATAGAGTTCATGTGTGAAAGCTTTCATTTTGACTTTTGAAAAGTAATTTTCTATGGGGAGATCAGAGAAATAAGTTTAATCTACTCATGATTCATTGCCAAACAAGAAGGAACTGAAGAGACTACACAGCCCACTGAGAAAGCAGAATGCAACAAGGAATAGATTAGGCTCTGTTTAGAGTTCAGATGATTGCACAACCACAATGCGTGGAAAGGCCTTGCTCTGCCTTCATTGTGGTGCACTGAGATCCTCAGAACCAGAAGATGACTGAATTTGGTAAAGGTCCTCATGTAGACTTGCAAAGCTCAGGTGAGCCTAGAGAAGAAGCAGAGATAGGAGGACAGCAGGAGATGACTTCCTCTTAGGAAATGATCCTTACCTCCCTGTCTTACAGCAAGTGCCTACCTCTTATATATAGTGGCACTCTGCTTCTTGTAAAAAACTAGATTTTTGACAGAGAGTTTAATCTCATCTTTAGTTCCAATCTTGAGTCCTTCCTCCTCAGTTGGTTACTATTCACGAAGTCTCATTTTCCCTGCTATTCTATAAAAAAGTTTGTGATCCAAGTTCTAAGGGTCATAATGAAGACATGCTGATATCTCCAACATAGTGGTACATTGCTGTATTAATGTTTTAACCATGGAAAGTGATACATCTGATTAGAAAAAAAAAATCCTGAGATTACTACAAAGAGTCAAAGGATGGAAAGAAGTACATAGAGATGGGAGAAGTTAATTGGTAATAACCAATATGCCATAAATAAGTAATCATCTCACATTCTTGAATTTATGCTGAAATTTTAACACCAATCTTATCAGGACCTTCAGGTGCCAATCTACCTGTCATGCAAATCCACTATTCCAGAGGCAACAGCTCTTTCTCCTATGGGTTGCCCTCCTATCCTGAAACATTCCTTTACTCATGCACTCCTGGACGTCTTGTTTATAGACAGCAAAGCTTTGATAGACAGAAAACTTTTTTTCCCTCGAATTTTTATTACATAGTGTTCTTTTAGATCCAGCAGACATTTTTTCCAACTACCACCTAATCTTGTTCCTAAAGACTCTGGAAATCTGTCCCAGGATCCATTGTTTTTTTCTGGATAGCACCTATAATGGCCAATAACTCTCTTATTTCAGTGATATCTGAGTCATTAAAGTTCTGAGTTAACAAAGACTTTCTACTGGCAGTCAACTTTATATTTTCTATCATAATTAAATTTGTGATATAGCTTCTGTCATCTCCATTTTGTGTTTATCCTTATATACCCTTCTCTTGGCTATAGTAGCAGTATAACCGTACAATGTATATTCCAGAACCCCTAACCAGCTGGCATCCAACAAGAGGAAGGAGATGGAAGCTTTGAGGGAATGAACCATTTTTGTCATGGCTATTGTTGACATCTCCATGACAGCAGCAGCAGGTACAACAACAGTGGTGATAGCAGCAGCACCAAGAACACAGAAGCAAAGGTGCCTGGTGAATGCAGATTCACGGATGTTGAATAAAACTTTCTATTCTCTCTCTCTCCCTCCCTCCCTCTCTCCCTCCCTCCCTCCCTCCCTCCCTTCTTCCTTTCCTTCCTTTTCCTTCCTCCCTCTCTCCTTCTTTTCATTCTCTTAGCACTATGCATGACAGTACTTTAGCATACTAGCCAGTCCTTGGAAAAACAAATTTTTATTTTATTCAGTTAACCAATTCCAAAATTCCTAAAGCAGATTGCCTATAATAAACAACCTCTTTATCAAACACCTAGATATGTCACAATTTTCCTGATTGGGCAGAAGTGCAATGTAGTATACCCTAAAAAATATTCTGATAAAACATTCAAGGGACACTCACATGACAATGTCAACTTTGTAAAGACCTCTCCTTCAATTCTTGGTAGAGAACCACCAACCCCTCAGATCCACTGGGAGGGTTTGTGACGTTCACTGATCTTTGTAAACTCTTTTCCATTAGAAGATCTTTTTATGGTTTATGTCTAAGTGTTCCTCCAGAGCCTCATGTAGTGATGGGTTGGCTTCTAAAGGTTGTGATTAATTCCTGATACAATTCTGGAATTATGAGTGTGAATGCTACACCCACCCTGGGCACATAGCCTAGATGCAGTACAACGGGGCTGCAGGGGCGGTGGTTGGGGGTGCTTCGTCTCTGCCTCTGCTGCTCCTCCGTTTTGCTCTTGCTGTTTGCTGTTTTCAGCTGCCATGAACTGTTGCCTTCTGCCATGTGCCACCCTGCCTTTGATCCAGCCACATATGGACTGAAACCTCCACAAACTGTGACCTGAACAAACCTTTCCTTTCTTAATCTTGGATGTTGGGTATTTTGTCACTGCAATGAGTAAAAAGTAACTGAGATTATCTGAATTCAAATTATTGACAAAAACTGTAAAATTTGTAAATTTTTTTTTGGTAACAAAACTCAACCTCAGGACCTTCACCTACCAGATGGGCACTTCTGCCTCTGAGCCGTGTTCCCCACCCTGCAAACCTTTCACATTGGTTAAGTTTTTCCTTCTTTAAGCATCTGATTTACAATTCTTACCTCTGTAGTTTTAATTTGCCTCAGCTTCCTTTAAATCTTGAATCTAGGGTTCTTCTTTTAGTATTTCTGCTCCCACATTTTTTCTCTAGGAATTCTTCCTCTTTGCAGTTATTGCCTCAGCTTCCTTTAAATCTTGAATTTAGGGTTCTTCTTTTGGTATTTTTGCTCCCACATTTTTTCTCTAGGAATTCTTCCTCTTTGCAGATATCTGATTTAAGAAAGATTCTCAAACAAGAAAGGGAGTCTGTAATAATTGCTTTCAGAAAAGAAGAAATGAGATCAATGTGAACAACTTGTGCTGTACATTCATTATCTTCATATACAAGATCAAATATGGCTGGGAGGCTGTAAACAGGTGCATCACTATGAATCTTATCTAGTAGTGAGACCCTGAACATCCTGTATACCTTTCCCTAAAATAAAAATAAAAGGATCAAATATGGAGAATATTATATCCTTATCTTCAAAATTGAAAAAGAACTTGAGGAACCACAGAGGAAAGGGATTGATGATGTATAGTGTGCCTAAGAAGAGTCACCTAGAGAAAAACATTATTTTGGGCTTTCACAGAAAGCAAACTGGTCAAGCAATGGCTGTGACTCATCCAGATGGCTGACACTGACAACAGTTCTGCAAAGCACTGTACATGGTTTCAAAGTAAATCCTGAGAGGATTTGACTGACCTTGGGAGATACAAAAGTTACATGTTTTTTTATGCATGTCTTGCTTTAACTTGCCCTTATCCACCCAGCAGAAAAGTTTAACCATGAGGCATAAAACATAAAGCTAGATTAGTATGCTGAGCTGTAAAAGGCTTAAATCAACAGCTTCCGACATTGCCAGTTCTGCCAATAATCCATTACAATTATGAAATACCGGACTATGTATACAATGACATTCTCTTAATTCAATGAGAAGAAATTTTTTGTACCAATAATGATTAGAAAAATTATCGTGTCTACATCCTGTGCTCTGTATAACTACTAAGAGGACAACAATATGCATTATATCAATTATTGGGAATGTACTAAGTGTTTTTGGAGATATGACATTGTTATTTCTTATTAAAGGAATAAAAAAGGATTAGTATAAAAAAGAGGAACTTGAGTTTTGAGACAATTCTATAGGTTACCACAGTCGAATTTATGTGCTTATCTCTAAATTTAGAAATTATTCCTTTGTCATTCAGGGGAATGGGAATGGGTGTTACTGACTTCAAAGTTGGGAAATATTCATGTTCCCATGGTGGATTTACTGACCTTTGACCCCAGGCATCTATCTCATAGCATAGAGATAGGTCAAAAATCACACTTTTAAGGACTATTTAATGATCTAGCAAGGTTTATAACATAAATAGGTAGGTAGGTAGCTGAAAACTATTATATCCCAAGTGTCTACACATAATACAAATCTTCTAAAATAGATTTAGAAGTTAAACTTTGATTAGAAACGAAGTTGGAGGAAAAAAAGTGAAACCATGCAGCTGAAAGTCACCCAAAAGCAGGGATGGCATGCAGCCAAGTTTTTCCAGCTCTCTATTTCATCACATAGTGTTGCTTGGATATCAGTTTATCAACAGACTGAATTTCCACCACAGCTTTATGGGCAGAGAGCTTTGCAAAAAAAAAAAAAAAAAAAAAAAAACCATTGACTGTGGATACTAGCTTCTAAAAAGGGTAGAATAACAGCACCAGGTAAGGTTTTTTTTTTTTTTTTTTAAAGCAAATCTGTTTCTGTTGTTGTTGTCTTATGTTTATTACTTTGTACGTTTTTCTCCTTTAATTCTCTAAGCATTTGAATCAAACTTTCTCAGGCATAGAGTATCTGAGTAAATAAGATGGATTTCTTCAGGAAGAGACCAAGAAAAATACACATGAACCATTGACACAAGAAAAATCATTAGTCAGTTCTTTACACTATTTAAAAATATAAGAAGCTTTTCCAGCTTCGAAAATGATTCATTCTTTGCTCTACAGATGTGGAAAATTGGAAGAAGGATATCAAGATAATGTGAATGCATAGGTTTCAAACACAAAAAAATATGGAAATATTTTATCTTGATTGGTGTGGTTTTTAGAGTACTCATTAATGAAAAGAGGTAGTAAATGAAACATAGTTCGGTGTATAAGTTTATGTCAAGGAAAACAGGAAGCACAGAGATGTTAATTGATGCTTTTCTAATGAATTTCTGTTCTGAGAACTCTGAGCATTAGATCTAGGGAGTCAGAAGTAATCAGAATCTTCACACATATTGAAACACTTTTTAAACATGTAACATGTGTGTGCCTATTTGTATACACATGAACATTTATTATAAAGGTTGAAGTGAGAAGAAACTTGCATGAAGTAAAAGCATCTTAAATCTATGATCTCAGTTAATTACATAGTCTGTGATATTGACCCTGTAACCACCATCATGAAGTTGAGAGGACTGAGGCTTACAGGAGGGAAGAGATTTTTGCCTGCCCAGTTTTAAAGGCCATAGAATTTCTTCTATAATTTCTCTTCTTGGGCCCGGCGGGATGGCTCAGTGGTCTAAAGCGCCTGCTTGGGAAAGCTTGGGCGGCTTCAGGGACCGTGGTTCGATCCCCGGCACCACATGCTGCACCAGCCCTGTTCTCGGAGCGGGCTGAGCCGGCTATAAAAATGAGTGAATAAACAAACAAAGGTTCTGAAACAAGAAAAACAAACAAACAAACAAACAAACAAACAAATAAATAAATAAACCTTTAAAAAATAATTTCTCTTCTTCAGCTAGCCTCTGGTATTGGTAGTAGCCTGATATGCTTGGAACACCTGTTCCTCCCTTTGATTTGCTGTATTCTTACTTCATAATGTTCTGTAATCTGTACTGCTGGTAAAGGCAAAGGAATGAGCAGAGTGGAAAATGCTTAGGGTTTCCAAGTCTTTGCCTTGGCAACCCGATTCCAGTCTCTGTTCTTCCCAGCTTGTTAACCTTTTATTGTATCACATGGAAGGGAGACTTAGACATAGCAGGTGTCATTCGTTGTTTTTCAGAAAAGAAGGATGACTAAACTTAATAGCTTATTTTATAGTGCAATGCTACAGAAGTGTCAACTTCTGTAGCAGCACATAAACAATGTGCTGCTCAAAAATCATACTTTTAAGGACTATTTAATGACTTAGCAATGTTGATAATACAAATAGGTAGGTAGCGAGGTAGATAGATAGATAAATAGGCAGATAATAGATGGGAGAGTGACAGCCTTTTTCTAAGGTCAAACAAAATATACAAAGAAAAATTAAATAAATGAATAAATACACAAATGTCAATCAAATATCAACAGTAGTTAGTCATGGATAATCTTACATTCTTTTCCATTTTTAAATGTTCATAAATGTCCAAAGATGATATATACTTCTTTTATAATCAGATAAGATAATAAAAGTATTTAAAGTTGTAAAGAAATAACTTATAGATGCAGTAGGACTCAATAAGTCAACTGTCTCAACTCAGTGAAGTGATACAATGAGGGCTCTGAGTTATTCTTTCTTTAGTAAGGACTATGAGTAGGAAAAGATGCAGAACTAAGTACTTTGGGGAGGCCCAATTACTTGGAAGCATGTAAAAAAGTTCTTGTTTGTTGGAATAAGTAACATTTTGTTTATTTACTTATTCCTTACTGTATATCTGATTGCTTCCCCACTATTGGGTGAACAAAGTGGCGTTTTTCTATACTGCAAATTCAACAAAATTGTTCTGTGCTGTTCTTTATTGTTCCTTTTAGGTACAGAATAAAGAATGAGAGAAAACTGGAAAAAACAACAAAAACTTAAAAATGTTCCACAAATTCCTTGTATCCGAGTTCCTCCTGCTGTTTCTGACCTTTCATTATTAAAGGTACAGCATTTTTTTATTCACAAAAGGACCTCCTCTGTCTCTCTTTGGGGGGTTGAGGTCTCTCTCTCTCTCTCTCTCTCTTTTTTTTTTTTTTTACTATTTTTATCCAGCATTACAGAAAACGCTTGATCCAATGGAAGTAAGTTCCAAAGATATGCAAAAGAAAAAAAATGAGCACTGGAGGACATAATCCTAAGCCTGTCCACTCTCAGGACTCTGGTAAAATGTCACCTCTTCATGGCTGGCCCACTAGGAATGGTGGGCCATGACACTGACTTCCTAGGAGAGAGCAGTTAGCTTCTTTGCTCAGAGCTAATTGTAGCCATTCTGTTAACTCAGCAAATGAAAAGGATTCTCTTCCAGGGGGTCAGGGAGATAGCTCAGTGGAATAAGGGCTTGCCTGGCAAGCACAAGGTCCTGAGTTCAATCCCTGGTATCACAAAAAAAAAAAAAAAAAAAAGAAAGGAGGATTCTCTTCCAATCCCTTAATTAGGATGCAACAAGTTAAGGATATTTTGAATGGTACCTTTTATTTCTCATTTGAGACAATTAAAACTTTATTAAAGAAAAGAACCAGACATTTTTAAGACATTTTTTGTTTTTTTTGAAACAGGGTCTCACTATGCAGTTCAGGCTGGCCTTGAGCTCACTTTTGTAGGCCAGGCTGATCTCAAACTCACACCAATCCTCTTGCCTCAGCTTCCCAAGTGCTGGGATTATACAAGACATTTTTTCTATGTAAAGTAAAACCTTAACTTTTAAGATTTATCTTATATGTTGAAAATTCCCATTGTACTTCGGCGGTTTCCTCCTCAAATTCATTTGCAGTCTGCATATCGTCCTATTGTCAATCATTTGAGAGGTTTAATTAGTTATGAGATCCATTTTCTTCTTCAAATATTTTGTTCTTTGGAATGTTTAATTCAGAGATTATAAAGTTGAAATGATTTTTCAAGTTGTAAGATGCTTGGTTTTATTCTGTGCATATTTTCAGTATCAAGTTTAAAAAACTAGCTCTTAAAAAAATCTGCTTCACAGATTTCAGTCTCCCCGCAAAATTTGTAACTGATAAAATTGTGTGTGTGTATGTGTGTGCATGTGTATAATCTTTACTTTCCATTTGTCTGTATTTCATGTTATTAGATAAGCTTGAAAAAATCATCATTGCTTTGAATTTTGTTTATCTAGGGAAAATTTACTTTTCCATGATTTTTCCAGATATTGAATTCACCATCAGTTACCCTCTCTGTAAGATGCGCAATAAATTATCCATCTCCTGGGATTATTATAACTTCAGAAATGCTGTAAGCGAAACTAAGATATGTTAGGCATACAGTAGTAATTGAAGTCTTCTTGTTCTTCTCTACCTCTATGACAGTAGCTTTCTGGATGATCTCTGTACCAGTCCTCTATGTTCTCTCAAACCCACTGTCTATGGCAAGGCTAATGTAATTTTTGAAAAAATGAAAATCCTGGCCAGTTTAAAGTATGGCATTTTTGTTTGAAAACTTTTGGCAAAGGAGGAGGAGGCTGCCTTGTATACTGTAGGATACTGAGCAGCCTCCCTGGCTTCTGTTCACCAATGGAAGAAGTATCTTTTCCCTCACACCAATTGGAATAATAAAAAATTTCTCTAAATGTCTACTAGGGGTCAGACTCACCCCTGTTAAGAATCTCTGCCTTGAATTTTAGCAGTTCTTCAAGGAGAAGTTAATGTTTAAACTCAGCATAAAATGTTCACATTCTCTTCTGCCTGGTTTTACAGCCTTTTTGAAATCAGATTCTATGCTTCCTTTGAACTAAAAAAGTCCCATTCTCTCATTCTTTACATATTCAGATACTTCATGCCCCCCTAGGAGAATTTGTACCACTTTTTACCTTTGTATATAACTAGATTATATGCTTTCTTCTAGTCCTGTATTTATCACATTTTAGTGAAGATTTGTGAGAATCACCTAGAAAATGTGAAAAGTGTGGAAATAGTACTACACCCCAGCTGCTACCCCAGGGTCTTTGTTTCAACTGAGGAGTGTGTGTGTGTGTGTGTGTGTGTGTGTGTGTGTGTGTGTGTGTGTTACTGCTTGGGATGAACTCCAGGCTTTTGTGTGTCCTGGATCTACCACTCTAGGCCCAAGAATTCACATATCTAATAGATGCCCTGGCATTGTCTACCCAATTTCTGAAGCTGTATTCTAGCTTTTCAAGAACTCTTCTTTGCTCTTAAAACTCAGGTGCAGGCTCATCTCATCTATGAAGCCTGCCTTGACTACAATAGGCAGCTCGCTCTGCTTCTGAGCAAAGTGTACTTCTTACCACGCTACCCACCTATTCATCACTGTCTCTCTTGCTTACTGGAAATTTCCATTTCAAGTTTCTCTCATGCTGAGGTCTGGCATACTTCAGGTCGTGTGTATGTTCCCACAACCTACTTTCTTCAGTAAGGATCGACAAGATCTAAGATCTCAAAAAACCCTAGGTCTCCTTCATTTGATTCAATACCATGACCTACTTATCAAGAACGTTTGTTTTTCTTACCCATTTTTAACCTTCATACAGACTGGCAGAATATTGTTTAAGAAAATTAAGGCAGACAATGACCTGATTACTCTATTTCAATTGTTATATGCTAAAGCACATATGCTTAAAAGACAAGCATCTTTTTAGCTCTGAAGTTAGCTCTGAAAACATCACACTTTCAATCCTGTAGAGACTCATCAAAATTACCTGCTCTGCTTCGGCAGGACCTAAACCCGGGGCAACAGTGCTACTTTTATAGCATCATGAGGATTTATGATTCCAGGCCCCAGTGGGAGGCTCTGCAGACTCGCTATATTCACAGCCTTCAGCAACAGCAGCGGCTGGGTAAGTTTAACAACCTGACCTGAGCCTGGCACCTCAGGAAGGAACTCATGTGCTTCAGCCAGAACTGACATTTTTCAGATAAATAATTCAAGTAGAATGGCCCCTGCCAATTTATTTTAGCAACATGGTCGGCTAGCCAAGTTTAACAATGATTACCTCTGACAACAGGGAGCAAGATTTTTATGGATAAATTAAGAGGGTTTAAAGAAATTGGAGTATGGATTGTTATAAAATGTTTAACAACTCTTTGAGATGTACAGGAGCATGATCTAGTAGATCAATGGCACTGGATCTACGGGACCAGTCTAGGCTCAATCTTTGGCTCTCCTTGTTGTTTCCACTGCTCCAAAGCTTGATTTGCTCACAACAATAATAGTTATGGATGTTCAACACTATTAAGCTTCAGGCATCATGCTAAGAGCTTTACATATAATGTCACATTTTTTTCACGACTTCATAACTGTCACAAACAGAAGAAGCTCAGGCAAGTGATGTAACCCGGGCAAGACACCACACACAGAGAATATCAATGAAGACTTCACATCGGAGCTGTCCCCTCCAAGACCATGGCCTCTATCTTCCACATGCTCTACTGTCTCTCTCTTTTCTGTTCCCTTCTGATTTCATGAATGACAGTTGAAACCATGATTGTGAAAGACCCGTTGCACTTGCGCACTGCCAAAAGGCGCTGTTGTTATGGGAAATGTTTTCTGTGGCTGGCTACTAAAAACTCTTAATTATGATATAGAGCACTCTTTAAAAACACCCACTCATTTCACATTAGCACATCTACCTTGTACTGTTGTCCTGTATTTACATTAATGGAAAAAACACAGTGTTTGCAAATTCTTTACTGAAAATAACAGTAGCAACAACATCTGGGGTATGCTAAGTGGCAGGCACTATTCTCAGAATTTAACATATACTGTCTTACTTAATATTCAAGCACCGTGTTTTGGCTATCTTTATTTGCCTACATTTTATAAAAGAGAAAACTGATACATAAGTTAAAGAACCTGATCTGTGTTGAACAGCTCCTAAATGGAAGAACCAGGATTCAGTCTGGTCCCTATAATTGTCTTAAGTGTTACAGAAGCATCATTTGATAAGTTTGGTTTAGGTATAAAATTATAAAGAAACTAGTAAATCCAGAAGCAGAAGCATTTCAATGTCAGTACATATAAAATTCACTTATCATCTTGTTAAAATGCTACTATGTAGGCTTAAACCTCTGAGTTTCAAAGCCAGTAGATTTCTGAAGTAGACATCTACATTTTAGTAGACAGTTTTAAAAGCATGTAGCTTCATCCAGGTGACATTTTAGTAGATAGTCTACAGATTGCATTTCTAGACTGTATTCTAGTAGGTAGTCTGCAGAAGCACTGGAAAGAGAACAAACATCTTTTCCTGAATTAAAGAAAATTTTGACTTTAAAGATTAAGCTGTCTCTATAAATATTTTCATGGCTTAAGTCCCTTTCAAATGATTTGACATGTTCATCTGTGATTAGTAAGTTACTGAATGATAAATGCAAAAGAAAGAGCGTATATGCCCCATCCTCAAAATGCATGATTAGCACATGCTAACCACAAAAGTACAACACCAGTACCCATAGGCAAGCACTTGCAGTTTTGCTTATTTTGTATAATTGTTGGAAATGAAGCTTCTCTCGTTTCTTTTCCCCAGGCTATCTCACTCACCAAGAAGCCTTGGCTTGCGCTGCTGTGCTCAGAGATTCAACCCAAAGAGTCTTGGCCAAGGTAACTCTTCAAAGGACCATTCCCCAGAAGTCTTCAGCAATGGCCAGAAAACATGTGTCAGCAGGATGTGACTCTGGAGTTCGACCCAGGGCCAAGAGTGCCAAGCGTTGAGCTCTTGGGAAGTGAGTCTTCGGGTTCTCTGAAGTAGGCAGTTTGCCTACTGGGTGGATACTTACCATCCAGTGGGTGCTTCGTGCGTATTTGTTGAATGATAGTGAATAAAATTAAAACTCCTAACACAAATCATAAACTTAGAAATAATCTGTAATTCACATAAATTTTATCAGCAAGAACAGTGTGAAAAAAATTTTTAAACAATATCTGTAGAATAAAGTGACTTTTGAAGTTTTCAAAGACAAAACTTGCTTTGAATTTAAATTTGCAGAGAAACCAAAAGAACAGTGGAAGAAGACAGGTGACCAGTGGGTGCCAGGCCCTCTGTCTCCACATGACCATTCCCTGCAGGCAACCCTCGGCACACACTAAAAATACACAAAACAGTGCAGAGTTCCTAGGGACCGCAAGGGCTTCCAGAGCTGTATCATCTCAGCAACATCTGGCATCTTCCTCTCCTTCCTCTCCTCTTGCCCGTCAAGCAATAGTATTTAGCATGGACGAAAACTTGTGATTCTTCCTGGGCTCAACTACTTTGTGTCATCTTGAAATTTACACTTAACAGCCTGGCATTGCTATATAGCTGTAGTTAGCCTCAATCCCAGTGAGAAAATTCACACAATATGTTCCCCTGACAGACAAGTACTCTGTAGAACAGAAAAGAGCCCCCAAAGAACTGATCTCAAGTCCAGTGTCCCCATGGCTTCAAAAGTTTTTCAGCAAAACACATGCCTTAGTTACTTTTCTCTCATTGCTGGGACAAATACCCAACACTCAAAATGAAGGAAGGAAAGGTTTATTAGCTCACAGTTACTGGAGGTTTCAGTCCATATTCTGCTGGCGCAAGGCTGAGTGGAACAGGGCAGAGAGCATCCAATTCATGGTGGTGGAACAGCAACAAAATGGTGACAGAGGCAGCCAACCAAACAGGGCAGCAGAAAGCAACAGTTCTAGTCTGTCTGTCTCTCTTTATATTACATTCAGTCTCTCTACCTCAGCCTATCTACCTTATGCTATACCCCATAATCTCAAAAGTACTCAGACCATAATCCCATCAGTATTAAAACACATAATCCCAGTGACTCATGAGTCAAGTCTCAATCTATAGAAGTACCTGCCCCATGACTGCATAAGGCTTTGGGGGACAACTAGACATAAACCACAATATACAAGACTATACATGTGCCAGCAAAATAGCTCAGCGGTCTAAAGTGCCTGCTTAGACAAGTTTAGGCAACCATAGGGACTGTAGTTTGATACCTGGCACCACATGCTGCACCAGCCCCACCCCCAGGGCAGGCTGAGCCAGCCATAACATAAATAAATAAACAAATACATAAACAAAGTTAAAAACTATGCAAATAAGCAAAAACTGAGATAACAATGAGTCATGGCATTATATAAAATTTTATTCACTGTATTTAATAGTTACTTTCATCACCAGTAGTTTTCTTATGTGTGCCAAAAATTAGGTTAAAGAGGTTGGGGAGAAGCTCAATGCCATAAATACCTGCCTGGCAAGTGCAAGGCCCCACATTTGATCCCTAGTACCACATGCCATGGGAGCCCCAGAACCAGGAGTGGTGACACACACCTGTAATTCCAGCCCTAGGGAGGCTGAGATAGGAGGATCACTACAAGTCTGAAGTGCATAGCGAGACCCTGCATGAAAAAAAAATGGTTATAAGTGTTCACATATATGGCTTCTTCATCTTTAATTTAAAAACTATTTCACTCTATTTAAATAGGCCAATGATTCTGTCATGCTCATGAAAGAATAAGAAGGAATGGAATACAAACTTACTTGACAAGGGACTGATAACACTGACCTGAAAGAAGACACTGTTTGGGAGGAAATGGAGCTTATCTCCTTATAACCATTAGCATAAAAACTATAAAAATAGCCAAAAGACTCTGAAGGACCCCATATTGGTTCTATGATACCATTTGGCTTTTGTTTGGTGAAACAAGGGTACTAATGGCACAGCAATTTGACAGGAAGTCCTGAGAAGCGAAAAAAAGGAGTCAATCACATAAGCACTAGGAAACTTCTTGACCTTATCACGTCCTGACCCTGACTCAGCTCTCTAGGTAACTTTCAGTTCTAAATTAGGAATTGTTAGGTAGTGATAAAGGAAGAAGAAGAAGAAGAAGAAGAAGAAGAAGAAGAAGAAGAAGAAGAAGAAGAAGAAGAAGAAGAAGAAGAAGAAGAAGAAGAAGAAGAAGAAGAAGAAGAAAAAAAAAAGGAATTGGGGTGAGCTATAGGTTCAACTAAGAAAAGGCAGAGGTTTGTTGTAGTCCTAACCTAACCTACACTAACCTTCCCACCCTTTTTACCATGGGCCTTTTATCTCTCTGAACTGCTTACACACACTTTTGTCTTTGACTTTTCTTTCTTAACGGGCAGAGACATTTGCTGTGTAAGCCTGAGCTAGTGATGCAGAATAGCAAGAAGGCCACTTACAATTCTAAGCCACAACTCTGAATCCCAAATCTCAGAAGCATTTTGTTTCCAGCAGAGGCTTTTAGAAGCTGATGAGCAGGTGAATATCACAGGACCCTAAGAAGGACAAATAGATCTAAACCGGTGTGGGAGCTCCCACTTACTGGCTGTCCTTGCCAAGAAAACAATTCCTCCCTACCTAGATCTCCACACTTACAGCTTATGAGAAAAGTGGTAGAAAATGTTCATGTGGGAGGACACTGAGAAAGATGATCATAAGGTAAGGGAGGACATCTGACACTGTAACACAAGCCTATGACCTTGAGCTATTGAGTACTGCATTTCTTGCTTTCACAACACCAGAGCACATCATCAAAATTTAAAGTCTTATATTCAAAAAAACTGATGGAAATTCTTATTACAACCACCTCAGCCATCCTGTGCATAGACTTGCCTGTTTTTCCCTTTACCTTTTTTCCTGTATTTTCGTCTTTCTCTCCTCTTGTTTAATCCTTAAGTTCCATTTTCTGTTATAACTTTCAGGTTTTGATTTTCTTTCAGGTTTTTCCACTAGGGAGACCATCCAATATTTACACATGTGGGACTGGCTTAGTTCACGTATGAGTATAGCCTCTAGCCACTAATGTATAGAATTTTCACCCTGACTAACTCTGTGTGCTGATGCCTATGAACTAAGCAACTACATAGAGGACAGCAATGTGTAATACAAAAAACATACTTGAATACATGTCCTCTGGGTCTTCTATATATGTATCTTTCTTAAGGTTGTACCAATTACTCTCTTTAAATTATTTTTTAAAAAGATAATGAAAGAAAAAAGAGACAGGAACAAAAATTTAAGATTTCTTGAAAACAAATGGTAACAATCATATGCCCAATCTTTCATAATTATATCTGTTAATCTGAGCAACAGATTTGATGATAAAAATATATATCAACCATTTTTTTTTTTGTTGTTGTTGTTTGTTTGTTTTTTGTACCAGGGATTGAACTCTGAACCTTGTATTTGCCAGGCAGGCACTTATGCTACTGAGTTATATCCCTGGCCCTATATCAACCATTGTTAATCAGCTATTCTTATTTTGAAAATCCGTAACATAGATATTGTTGTATATTACCCTGTTTCTGACCTTTACTCGTGCTTTTGCTTTTACTCTTTTTTTGTTTTTACTCTTCAAAATAAAATAATAATAATAATAATAATAATAATAATAATAATAATAATAATTTAAAGTCCTAGAAATCAGTGATCATTTCTCCTAAAGTTAACGACATGTGGAACAGACCCAATCTGATAGGGAACCAGTAATATTTTTGAAGTAATAAAAAAAGCTTTACAAAGATTCTGCTTGTCAGAGTGGCCTCTGACTTTGTGATATTGCTCTAGGGTCCCAGGAAGCCAGAACTGCCAATGGAGAGAAGAAATAGTTTATTAAAAATGGGCAATAGAAAAAAAAAATGGGCAATAGAATTAGTTTACACTGGGCCTGGCAGGATGGCTCAGTGGTCTAAAGTGCCTGCTTAGGAAAGCTTAGGCAGCTACAGGGACCGTTGTTCGATCCCCGGCACCACATGCTGCTCCAGCTCTGCCCTCAGGGCGGGCTGAGCCGGCCATAAAAATAAATAAATAAAAAGGAGTTATCAGCTGGGCGTTGTGGCGCACGCCTGTAATCCCAGCACTCAGGAGGCTGAGGCAGGAGGATCAGTGCGAGTCCGAGACGAGCCTGGGCTACAAAAGTGAGCTCAAGGCCAGCCTCAACTGCATAGTGAGGCCCTGTCTCAAAAAAAAAAAAAAAAAAAAAAAGGAGTTATCATTAAAAAAAAAAAAAAAAGAATTAGTTTACACCATGTACAGGCAACAAGGATGCAATGTCCTTCATCAAAAATCTTTTGTGATCTAAATTCTTAATTTCTGAGATTACTGATGAGTTTTAATGATACATATGCAACATTTAAAGCAGCACATTTTTATGGAATTTATAACTTTAATTAGGAGTGAATCTAACAAAGGAAGTAAAAAAACCTATGCACTGAAACTCACAGTACTATAAAAAAGAGATTCAAGAGGGCTTAAGAAAATGGAAGATATTCTGTGCTCATGGATAGCAAGAACCCACATTGTGGAAATAGCCATACTCTCAACCTTGTTATACAGATTCATTGAAGTCCCAATTAAAATACAAGTAGTATACTTCACAGATGTACTGAAAACATTTTTAAAATTCATCTAGAACCAGAAAAGGTGTAGGAAAAAGCAATCCTGGACAACAAAAGAAAGGCAGAAGATATCATATCCCTGACTTAAAATTATACTACAAAGCTACTTTGATAAAATCAGCATAGTACTGGCAAAAACAAACAGACTTGAGGATCAGTGGAACAGATTAGAAGATGCAGACACAACTACAAACACATTCAGTCACTTTGTTGGAATAGCACATTTTTATTGTTTTTCTTTAATCTCTTTTTCAGTGGTAACAGGAATCAATCCCAGAGTCTTCATACTCAGCCACATCCCCATCCCCTTTTGTTCCTATGAGAGGGCCTAAGTTGTTAAGTCACCTAGGGTGGGCTTGAATCTGTGAGCCTCCGGCGTTAGCCTCCTTGTGTATGGGGTTACGGGCTCATGACAATATGCCCAGCTCTTTCATTATCCCTTTACATGAAAGGTAGTTCAGAGATCATCCTGTGCTAAGCTTTGGGAGTGAGTTGAGTATGCCCCACAGGGTTCTATGTTTTGGAGCTTGGGCCTCTGTGTGGCGGTACCGGGGGATAACGTGTGCTCAAAGTTCAATGAATGTCTTTTATTTGTCTTTCTTGTTACTGTATATTTGTGGTATAGAATAATTATATTCATTTTTGTGGAACTGATACATATACGTATTGCATCTTAGTAATTTTCCACTTCTTCTCCAAGCTTTTCCTTTTTGCCTCGATTTCAGATTACCTTTTTATCTCCACAAAGTTTATCTCTCTAATTCTTACTATCTCTATTTTTTCTTTAAATTATTTGTATATTAGGTTTGTCATATAAAAGGGACCATATTAATCCTCTGTGTAATTTCACTTAGACTTGTTGTCCCAAGGTCATCCATTTTCCTACAAATGACTCTAATTTATTCTTTTTTATGACAAAGTAGTACTAAATTGTATTTATGTCACATTTTTCTTAACCATTTATGTGTTGATGGGCATTTAGATTATTTCCAAAGTTTAGTTATTATGAATTGTACTGCTATGAACATAGGCATGCATGTACCACTGTCTTTAACTCTTTTTGGAATATTGCCAGAACAGCCATAGCTGAATCAAATGGAATTTCTATTTTTAGTTTTTGAGGAATCTGCATCCTGATTTCATAGTCATTTTCCAGTTTTCATTCCCACCTAGGTAGGAAGGTTCCCTTTTTTTTCTCCCACAGCCTCATGAGCATTTGTTCTTTATGAGTCCTTGGTGATAATCATTCTTTCTGGAGTAGACTGTTTTGATTAACACTTGTCTAATAGAGAAGTATGCTGAACACCTTTTCCTGAATTGATTGGTCATTGTTAAATCTTCTGCAAAGTGTCACTCATATAAATTGCCCATTTTTGATTGGGTAATTAGCAGAGTCCTAATTTTTTATTATTATTGGAGGGTTTTTTTTAACTTTTAAAATATATTTTAGATATTAGTCTTGATCTGAGAACTAGCTGGAATTTTTTCCCCATTCTGTATGTTATCTTTTCATTCTGTTGGTTGTTTTCTCCAATACACAGAAGCTTTGTAATTTGATATAGTCCCATTTGTTGCTTCTTGATGTAATTTCTTACTGTGTTCAGAAAGTCCTTGCTGATGTTTATTTCTTCAAGAGTATTATCAGTGTTATCTTCCAGCAGATTCAGTGCTTCTGTTTTTAACATGTACTATCTAATACTAATAGCTATTTTGATTTAATTTGAGTACAGAGTAAGAGTGATGAGTCTAGATTCATTCTTCTGTAGGTGGGTAACCAGTTCCTCTATGTTTCTATGATGTGCCCTACTGGTTTCTCTTTTGTGATGAAGGCCATAGGAACAGGTCCAAAATTTCTGTACCTTTTCAATTAAAATGAGTGGTTAATTGCATTGGTACTTGTGAAGAAAACCATTATATCAGCCTCATTGACTCTGTTTTCCCTTTTAAATTACATTCAGATACCTAAATTATGATCAATCTTTATTCTGGAAATCAACCTCTCAACAGCCTCTCGAGAAGCGTCACTTATTTTTTCCATATTACAGCTATCATACACACCAGTTACTGGGTCAAAAGAAGAGAAAATCACTATAGCTATTGAAATCCACAGCTTAGGTGCAAAATCTGAGATAATTACCAGATTATAATGTGACCAAACAGATGCTATGTAGTGTACATTTCCAAACATTCTCTTGCCTCACGGAGCATGGTAGACTTCAGGGCAACAAGTTTTTAAAAAAAGTACTATACATAGGTCTAGAGAAGGAAATTTTCCATTTTAAAAATAATGTAATGATACGGAGGGATAGTCAAAATGACTAGACAGTATGAATGAAAATTCGAGATGTTTCAGAAATCAAATTTTCTACTAAAAAATTGAAAACCAAACATTATTTTAAATATATCATTTATATAAATTCAATAAGCTGTTATATCACAGGGTGTATTGATTGTGTATCAGAGATCAGAAGGCAAAGCTCCACGTTGTGGGTGGCCTATCTGATGCACAGCTAAGGTGGAGTATGAAGGAAAGAGTCAGAAAAAAGCAGGGAGAAGCAGGAAGGGCCGCAGAGGAGTCTGATGTATACCTGCAAGTAGGCATAGTGCATGACTCCACTTCCTAACTAAGGCAGCAGAGCTGGAAAAGCCAAGAACTATGTCAAATGAATGGTGACCAGGACAATAGAAAGTAAGTGAGGAATCTCACAAAAGTTGATAAAGAATTATGATCAAAAGACTTTAGGTATAAGCCAGGAAGTTAAATGGCCTGAAATTTGAGGAAAAGATCAGAATTAAGTAATTAAGTTATGAGCTGTCTGTTTCTTTTGCACCAAAGGGAAATGAGGATACACCTCCCAAAGAAGTTTTTTAGAGTGTAGTGTAGTTTCTAGAATATCATATAGTTAATTAAGACAAGTGTAAAATTTTCAAAATGTTTGAATTTTTTCAAACTTATTTTTATAATTAAGCATTTTATGGGGAGGTGGGCTATATTAAGTGGATCCTTCTTTTGTTTTTCATTATTTACATTTTCACCCTCACATCTGAGAGTTGGTGGTAATAAGTGTTTATTATAGTAATCAAAATATCTCACACGTCTTCCAAGAGCAGGAGGTCCACTATCTCAGAGGACTCAAATTGCTGTCATGGCAGAAGAGTATGATAGAGCAGAGTTGCTCACTTCATTGGAAGCAAAGCAAGATAATGGTGTTAGAGGGAAGTGTGCACAGCAAAATGCTCCCTCAGGAACCACCTGCAGCTGAGCCCTCCTCCCAACAGCTCGTTCAGGTATGAACGTTGGCACATGAATTCAGTGATGACTACAGGGCCCCTATGGCCCAAGCACCTTGCCAAGAGTCTCTGGATACAATCAAGTTGACACGTGAGCTTATTTGTAACAATACCGATCAATTATTATGGTCACACACATACTTAGGTTTGGCTGAATTACACAAAACATTTAGATAAGAGCAATAAGAAGTACAACTAGGAAGCCACTGTACCTTGGTCATGAAACATTAAGGCTTCTGTAATGGGAAGGGAACTGAAAGTTGGAAGGAGCAGGGAAGGAGGGAAAGGTTAGAAGATAAAAAAAAAAAAACAAGCAAACAAAATATGCATAAAATAATTAAGATATATTATATACATTCACCAATTCCTTGTTATTATAATTATTATAAATTGAAAACATGTACTATAAAAAGTAAAATTGTAAAAACACATCTTAAACCATAACTGGCAAATAACAGAGAGGCACTCTGACTCCTGTTCAATATACTTTTGGAAACAGTAGCCAGATCAATTAGACAAGGGAAAGAAATAAAAAGAATAATTATTAGAAAGGAAAAAGTGAAATTATCATTATTTGTAGATGACATGATACTCTACATGGAAGATTCCAAAAACTTCACTAAGAGACTTGTAGATGTAACAGCTAAATTCAGTAGCACAGCAGCATACAAAGTCAACACTCAGAAATTAACAGAATGTTTATACACAAACAATGAATGTACTGAAAGAGAAATCTTGGAAATCATGCCTTTCACAACAACATTTAGAAGTAAAATGCTTAGGAATCAATCTAATGAAGTAAAAGATTTGTAGTGAAAATTATAGTATTTGAAGAAAGAGATTAAAGACGATTTCAGAAAATGGTAAGGTATTCCTTGCCTTTGGAGAGGAAGAACCAACATTGTGAAAATGGCCATACTCCCAAAATTGTTATACAGAGTCAATGTAATCATGGTAAGAAAATAATTAATATACCTCACAGATCTAGAAAAGACATCCCTAAAGTTAAGCGGGGACCAGAAGACACCTAGAATAGCAAAAGCAATCCTGGGCAACAAAGAAAAAGCAGGAGGTGTCACAATCCCTGACTTAAAATTACACTACAGATCTACTGTTATAAAATCACCATGATACTGGCAAAAAAAAGAGAGAATCAATGAAACAAATTAGAAGATACAAACACAATTATGAACACACTCAGACAGCTTATCTTTGACGAAGGGACCAAGCATGTTTACTGGAAGAAAGTTAGCCTCTTTAATAAATGGTGCTGGAAAAACTAGCTTTCCTTGCACAAAACTACAGTCAAAATGGATTAAAGATTTAAGTATTAAAACTTAAACGCTAAATCTTCTGGAGGAGAAAGTTGGTAGAAGTCTTAAGGACATAGAAGTAGATAGTTCATCAATAAAAATAAAACTGCACATGAAATACTTCAAGCAAGAATCAACAATTGAAATCTCATCTTTTTTAAAGTGTCTTCACATCAAAAGAAATCGCCAACAGAGCAAAAAGAAAACTGGAAAAAAATTATAACAGATTGTCTTTCAGAGAAAGGACTCCTATCTAGAACATATAAAGAATTAAAATTAAAAATAGGCCTCCAAAATTTAAAGACCCAATCCAAAACTGATAAAGATATACACTTCACAAATGAATAGATACAAATGGCAAATAAATAAATATATGAAGAAATGTTCAACATCATTGGCTGTTCAAGAGATGTAAATTAAAACAATGCTGAGATATCATCTTATGCCATAAGGAATGGCTATCGTCAAGAAGATAACCAGTAACAAATGCTGGAGAGGCTGTGGGAGAAAAGGAACCCATCTCCATTGTTGGTGGGAGTACAGACTAGTACAACCATTGTGGCAGTCAGTATGGAGTTTCCTCAAAAATCTAGGACTGGATTTCCATTCAAGCCAGCTACTCCCTTCCTAGGTATTTTTCCAGAAGAACTGAAATCATAATACCACAGTGATATGTGTGTAACCATGTTTATAGAAGTGCAATTTGTCATAGCCAAATTTTGGAAGCAACTCAAAAATGTCCATTAACTGAGGAATGAATGAAAAAGATACAGTATTTTTACACAACAGAATATTATTCAGCTATTCAAAAGATAAATTCTAGACGTTTGTAGATAAATGAATGCAACTAAAGACTCTGTTGGTAAAATGAAATAAATCAGACCCATATGTACAAACATGGTATTATGTTGCTAGTGTGAGAGCCTGAAAGAGTAAATATAATGTGAAAAGTACACTTGATGCCATGAAAAGGAAAGAATTTGTTCAACAGGAAGGAAAAACTGGGATAAGGAAAAGGACAAAACAAAGAAAGGAAAAAGACACACACACACACACACACACACACACACACACACGATAATTTGGATAATTGTACTGCCAATTTCTGCTGGTCTTTTTTCTTTCTTATTTTAGTGGTTGTATGTAGTACAGGGTCTATGAACTCATAGTGATTCCCCTGTTTCCAGCCTCCCAAGCATGGGATTACAGGTGCATGCTGCCATAGCTAGTCTCAGTCACATTTTACCATGCCCTGGGGATGGGGCCAGCACAACATACTAGGGATTGAACTCCAGTCCCTGCATCTGCCTAATCAAAAGCTTTAATCCATTAAGCTATCTGGACAGCTCTAAATTTTTTTCTTTTTAATTTCTTATAACATTTGTGGTTGTTTTGTTTTATTTGGCTTATTTTTCACATTTATATCTGGTAACCTAAACAATTAATTTAAAGATAACATCATGCAGAACGGCAACCACTGTTGAATTCTTATTGCTATGAAATTTTGTAACATTAATAATGTTTTTTTTTATTACTATCTTGTGTTCCTTAAAAAATAAAAAAGAAATGACATCATTGTGTTCAGAAGGATCTTGGTCTGAGAAACGGTTGGGGGGACCAATTTCTAATATTGAGCAAGAAGAATCAGGAAAAAAGGAATAAATCAAGGAAGCACTTTAGGGTATATCTTGAAATTCTGCAAGCAGAAATGAGAAATGATTTGAGAATGAAATATAGAGAAAAGACCAAAACACTTTGGGAGGGGAAAGTCAGAGGCTTGGGCTTGTTGAATGTGTGATGGGAGAAACTGAGGTAATAAGGAAGGTCAGGGAAGACAGCGTGGAGAGCCATCAGAAGAAAGGGTGGTTTAGGAAACCATGGAATGTGTCTGGTTTGGAAAGAGTTGTATTTGAGTTCTTCGTGTGGTACAACCAATGACATGGGTGGTATAACTCGGGAAAAAGGTCCGGCATGGGTTGGTGAAGAGGCAAGAAGAGGAGAACATTCCAGAGAAAGGCAGATGTAGAAGAAGTCAGGAACAGGGCTGAGGGGAGCCTAGGAGGAACAAGCAGAGGTCCTCCGGAGGTTGGAGGACAGTCAGCCTGCAGAAGTCAGAAGGAAATCAGAAAACAGAAGGGCTAATGTCTGCACGAGGAAGATGGACCATAAAGTGAGATCCCTGGGGCTACTAATTAGGAGGCTGTTTGCTGAGCTTGAACAGCCATTCCACAGGCAGAGGTGGCAATTGGGCTCTGAAGCAATGGTTGGTCTAGGATGAAAATGCAGGGGACATGAACACAAATGCATCCATTCGTGTTTCTGAATTTTTCCATACTATTCGGCCTTGCTAGAAATTCCTGTTTAATTCTACTTTCTTCGCTGATTTGTGAAGAGAATTTTCCGTCCACCACAATGGAAGACATTTTCAAAAAGCCAATACTAGCTGACTGTGCTAATGGAATTTCATGATGAAATTCTATCAGGCAGAGCCCATTGTTATTGCAATATATTTTATTACTCTATTAGCACTTGTTAAAGAACATGTACTTATGAATAAATTACTGCTCCAATTTCATGTGTCCATCTATAGACAAGAATTTGGAACAACAAAGTCATTTTTAGTAAAGGAACTGAATGAGTAAAGGTGAAATGCAGGATTCTATAGCATGTGTGAAATGAAATGGTCCATTTTAAAGACAGGGTATAACCATAATATCATAGACACACCTCCATTTAAGACAACACATTCCATGTCTAACTGTTAAGAATACATTAAGCCTAGGGAAAAAAGTCAGATAGAAATCTGTTAACAAAATATCAACCATTTCAGCCACAAAGAACAGCAGGAAGCCTTTTCTTTAAAGCCCCCTCCCTCTTTTTTTTTTAAATTATTGGTTTAAAAACCATATTAATTTCAGTAAATGTAAGGAATGATTGTAGTCAGCATTCAGCAAATGAGAAAAATGATTTAAATGATGATTGTATTTTTAAAAATCTAGTCCCTGTAGAAATTATCACCCAAGTGAAGACCTGAGAGGATGAAAGGACAGTAAAAGCTGGCACAGAGCAGGTACAGGGAAGATTTTATGTGGAGAAGGCATATATCAATTAAAGCAGGAACCATGCTGTCTATTGTGATAAATCATATTCATAGAACTCTTCCTAATAAGATATTCAATTGAAGACACAAAGGAGATATAAATAAATCAGGATTTTAATAGACTCTCTTTGCTTTCGGGTACCAGAAGACAATGCTACACATTCACAGCTGTGTCTATATAACTGCAAACAAATGCTTTGCAAGGGAGCATCACACACAGCACTGTCTATGAGTGGGTCCACAGTGGTTCCCAGGGAATTGCATGCCTCAAAAAGAAAGAACACACAGAAAGCTGAGCTTAGCTCAGAATCACACTCTAATGATCTCACCAACAACCAAATGCCTCAGTTCCATAAAACTAGACAAGTACTGTCATATATTTTTCCTGGGTCATTCAGATATATATTGAATACTGTCAAGGAGGCAGACCTTGTGACTCACTGAAAGTTTGTATGGAATGAAGTGCCTCTGCTTAGGTTGTCACTGACCCCTGTAGACTTGGGGGAGTCAGGGCTGTAGGCTGCAGGTTCTGCTCTACAGAGAGTGCTTGCTGGGGTAGTGCACCATGCACCTGGGCACCTGATTCAGAATCTGGGCTTATCCCTCATTCTTCTTCTCTCTACAAAATATCTTTCCAAGAAGTGACTGTTCATATTGTAAAAACACCTAAGAATCTCTTAAATTTTTTTCACTTATTCTCTGCTGATCTCCAGTCACTGTTTTTGACACATACATCTATACCTACGAGCACACACACAAACACATGCACACACGTATGCACACCCTTACTAAGTAGTTCATAATTCTCTCTGTCCTCTCTTTTTTATCTTCCTTCCTGTGGTGTTTGACAAATAGTGTCAACTTGGTGGATTAGCTTTGCAGTTCAACATGCCAGGCAGCCACCATTTCAGAGGAGCTCAGCTTGACAGCATAGAACGAAGAGAGATTGGCTTAATGGACACTGCAGCTGCTGCTCTACCTCTGCTCTTCATTATTTTTTGCTGCCATGAACTGCATCTATCTGCCTTGGAGCAAGCCAAGTATGGACTGAAACCTCCACTAACTGTGAGCTAAATCAACCCTAACTTTCTTAATTTGGAGTGTTGGTATTTTGTCCCAGCAACAAGTAAAAAGTAACTGAGAGACTCACATTCCTCCAAGGACACACGTTCCTCTCTAACACTGAAGTCTGATGCCATTGAAATTTGGTTCAATACTTTTTTCTCAGTGGTTTCCCATTGCCTCTTGAAAAAAAAATTCTTCAAATCAGTCTTGTTTGTTTGTTTGTTTGTGTGTATCTGGGAATAGGGTGTCATTGGGTATTTCAAGCTGGCCTTGAGCTTACTATGTAGCTTAGGCTGGCCTTGAACACAAAGTGGTTCTCCTGTCTCAGCTTTCTGAGTACTGAGATTACAGGTGTGCACCACCACACCCAGGTGCATCATGGCACCCAGCTTAAAGTTCTTTTTTTTTTTGGTGTGTGGGATCGGGGTTCAAACTCATGACCTTGCACTTGACGGTCAGGCACTTGTGCCACAGAGCTATCTGTACAGCCCCCTGTATAAAGTTCTTTGAAATGTCTTACAAAGGCTGCCTTATAATCTGAATTCCGAAGCCTTTATCTTTCTGCTCCTTAAACATTTGTGGTACTCCAAATAAACCAAGTGCTTATTTTGTACTTTATGCACATACTGTGTCCTCTCCTTCAAGACTCTCTCCTCTTTAGTCATCCAGAGAGAGTTCCACTTATTCTTGGCTCCTACAGAAGCCTGGTACGCAGAAAAACCCTAACATACCTTCTCTTGTGTCCCATATGTTTATTGTAGAAATTACCAGGTGTTTTGCTATCATTTCCTTGCTTATCTGCTTCTTAGATAATAGCCTCCCTTTGTTCAGGTATCATGTCTGATTTAGCTTTGCAGGTTACAGCCTAGAAAACAATGTAATCAATTAAACTCAGAAGTAATAATGAATGGAAAGATTATATTGTACAGGGCAAGATGCCAGCTTCAGAGTACTATACTGTTGAAGCAGTAGACTAAAGCAGTCATAATGATGGTCTACAGATCAAATCTTGCCCTGAGCCTATTTTTATAAATAATACTTCATTAAAAACAACCATTCTCCAACCCTGATTTTCCTTCCAGTTGTCCCATATCTAAAACATTAAATGAGACATTAGTTTAACCTAAATGTTATGTATTGATAAGTATATTAAGTTGGCCTAGTTGATTTCTAATATAACTTCATAGTGATAATAAATATAGGCGTGACCTTATAGATTAGATTTTTTAAAAATAAGATTTTCTAATGTTTTATAATACATTGTGTGTGTTAATTAAAAAAGATTATCAGACATGTTTTTAAAGTTATGATTTCAGTCAATGTTTGAGTATTTTTCAATTAAAAGGTAAAAGTATTTGCAAAAAGTTTTGTGCAAGTAAAAATAACTTGCTGACGTCACTGTTCTCTCACAAAGTGTAACTAGGAAAACACGCCATACTATACTTAGATTATTTAAAAGTATTGACAATAAAAGGTATCAATCTGGTTTTTATAAATTCTCAAAATTTAAAGATAATTATAACTAAAGTTAGTGGGACTTATACTAAACTGTCAAACTCCATAAATAAGAGAGTCCAAATGCCAGTGTTAGCTCAAGTGCTCATGCTTTGATTATACATGTGCTAATCTCTCAAATTTGTTGTTTCCTAAAAGATATCAAAACCCAGGTAATAGTACAGGTAAAACCAATAGTAAATATATCTGATTACATTCAGATCCCTTTCGCTGGGATCCACCAGATTTTGTCTATAGAGATATAACAAGGCCTTAGCTGTCCATCTCATACAGCCCAGCTAAATTGAGTCTTTTGCGTTTTCTGCCTCATTACAAGGGAAGCTATCTTCATGATCCTTGGGCAGGGCAATCCCTCAAAGATGCTTCCTCTATCACTTTAATCCTATGTCAGGAAATCCACTGCAGGGGAAGTTGTCCTCACCTTCCTTGAGCAGGGCTGCCTGCAGGAGGTCTTAAAACCAAAAAGTTATATGTTGCTCAGTGGGCCCCAGATGTCTGACACAAACTGCAAAAGTTAAAAGGGTTTACAGGAATGAATTTGAGTTGAAGTGTTTCATAGTGGAAGGGATACAGAATGGAATTATAGGTGGAAAATAAAATGGTGATACTAACAGCCTAGAACGAAGGCCAGTCAAAACTGGACAGAGAGAAGGAACATGTTAAAAGCTTTCAAACATGTCCAAAGCTGCTAGAGAGGGAAAAAGAAAGTGTTCATGATGGAGTCAGAGGATGTTTGAGATTGAGATGGTCATGGGGCTTTGCCTCTCAGCCTGAGAGAACCCATGTTAACTGCCAATGTAAAGAGAAAGCCTGTTAAGTTTTCAATAGATGTTCATGCGATTGAGTCAGTAGTTACCTAGTCAGCACAGCACTCTGGGAATCAAATCCAGGCGCTTTAGTCTGCTGAGCTATCTGGCCAGCCCTATATAGACTTCTTTTGTATTCCAACAGCAAAGTTGAATAGATTTGATAGACATTTCATGATCAGAAAGCCTAAAATATTTACTATTTCTTCTACATAACAAAGCTTGCTGACCTTTGGACTAGAGATTTATGTATATGTCAGAGTCATGAACTTCACAGTGTCTCTTCTAGAGTACAATATCAGTCATATCAAACACACATGTTTTTGTCTTCTAAGAGTTGCCTTACTAGTCTCTTGCTTCTTCTAAAATCGACATACACCACCTCTGAAATCTGAACACAGGTTGGCATTCAAACTCTGTATAGTTTTCTCAAGATTATTGAGACTAACCCTCAAAAGCAGATTCTTTTTGCTAACATACTCCTTGAACTTTGAACTTTGCCCAGTACAGATACCCATCCACCGACTATATTGGCTAGACTTCCTTGCAGCTAGATATGGAAATACAGTCATGTTCAGAGAAATGAAATATGAAGAGTGATGTGCATAGCTCTGAATTTCTGTTCTCAAAAGAAGATGCTCCTTTTTTCTTTGGACTGGACTGCGGTTGTGGTAGAGATGAACTAATCACCATTTCATAAGGACAATGCTTGTAGGATCAACAAGATAGAAAGAATCTAGACCTCCTTGTCAAACTTAGTGATTCCCAGTCCCATTGGACTGCATTAAACACAGTCTTTTTCATAAAAGAAATAAATCTTTCCTCTCTTTTGCACTGCATTATGTTGACCACTGTTAAGCAGCCAAACTGAAATGCCAATTCTCTCTCTCTCTCTCTCTCTCTCTCTCTCTCTCTCTCCTGTTATATGCACTTTCTAGATAGATAGGCTGCCTTTCAGTTAACAGGCTTCCTAGAAGCATTGTTTTACTTTGAATAGTTTTCTCTAAATTATTTCCTTTTTTTAAAAAATTTTTTTGATTTTATTTTTTTCTTGTTTCAGAACTTTTGTTTGTTTATTTATTTTCATGGCCGGCTCAGCCCACCCTGAGGGCAGGGCTGGTGCAGCATGTGGTGCCTTGGATTGAACTGCAGTCCCTGCAGCCGCCCAAGCTTTCCGAAGCAGGCGCTTTAGACCACTGAGCCATCCTGCCGGGCCTCTCTAAATTATTTCTTCAAAACCTTATCATTTAAAAATGTCCTATCTATCTACTCCTCCCCTTTTCTGTCTCTAGTTTTTGTACTTCTCAACAAAAAAAGAAGAATATTTCCTGTCTCTCTGGTTGACATTCTTTTTTTAAATTTTATTTATTTTTTTCTTGTTTCAGAACCTTTGTTTGTTTATTCACTCATTTTTATGGCTGGCTCAGCCCGCCCCAAAGGCAGGGCTGGCGCAGCATGTGGTGCCAGGGATTGAACCGTGGTCCCTGAAGCCGCCCAAGCTTTCCCAAGCAGATGCTTTAGACCACTGAGCCATCCTGCTGGGCCCCCTCTGGTTGACATTCTTATTCTCACTTTTCTCATTTTCTTTCCCCATTGCTCCAGTGGGGAAGTACGCTAGCTGAGGGCCTCTTAGAGGCTGTAAAAGGGGATAGATAAGCAGAGTTGGAAGAGACTTATTTCTCTTCTGAGTCAAAGAATAGAAGGCTATAAATACAGCTGCTAATTTTTAACAATTTCACAATGGTGGAAGTTAAGATTATCGAATGTGCTGAACTTAATAATATAAAACTGGCATTATATTGCCATGGAAGCCCACCAAGCACTGAGTAAGTGGAGTTTTAGGGAAAGTATTCAGGCAGCAATAAATAGATTGAATTAAGCAGTTTTGGCAGGAATCCAAGAGATCAATTAGAAAGTGAGGAAGCTTTGGCTTGGGGTGATACACGACAACGTATTCACCATAGCTAAAGAAAGGACAGTTTTGATGGTTGGTTTGATACAGAGATACATAGTTGCCTTCTTTTTTAGGAAGAATATTTTCCTCAACATTCGGTTTTCTAAGAGGGTGTAAGGGATTTAAAGGTGAGAATAAAACAAGAGAACGTATTTCTGGAGTGCAGCACAGTAAAATATATGCAAATGCAATCACAAGTATGCAAATGAGAGAACTTGGATGAAATGGCACTTCGTACATAAAATGGTTAAGCATACTATTCAAAGGGCATGTCAGGGGCATGCTGATGAATCTCATTCTTTTCCAGCGTGAGTAGTTTTGGGTTTGGGTCAGTGCAACGAACAGTTTCACTATCCTGCTTTGAGTTTCTCTGCAGTCTCCTCCAAGTTCTGCATGATATCCAGCCTTCACTGATTATTAAAAAAATCTAATGAAGTAAGAGCCTTTCCCCCTTTTAACTAGCGTTATGTGCATAATCCTTAATCCTTTAACTCTCTCTAAGCTTTACTCCTGATCCTCAGTGGAGTCAAGACGAATCTTCCCACGTAAAACAAAAGAGAAGGTTTTTTTTATATTCTACTTCTGCAGATCAAGGGTCCTACTTGTGAACAAAAGCCTGTGAGGTTCTGGATGGGGTGCTGGATCTGCATCAGAAGACCAGGGCTCACATCTACTGCCATCATCTGCCAGCCTTCTGAAATCCAGACATTATTGTGTCCTGGGTGCCCAGGCCTCTAGGAAAACCAAACTACATAAATAATTTCAATCTTCTCTCACGGGCTTAAGAAAATTCAATAGGTCTTTGTACTTTTAGTGCAAAATCAAACTTTACAATCCTCAGACAATTTTCTCATGACTGAGAGGAGCAAAACCCCTCTCTTCTGTTTCACTCAGTTTCTCCCTCTCCTTCATTCTTGCTTACATTTAGCTCATCTTTTCCATGAGCAGCTCTTTCTTTTGGACGTAGCCCCTTCATGGCTATTGTCGCATTAGTTCACCACCTTGATTCTGTGCCACCAAGAGAAATCTCTGAATCATTCTGCTCGGATAACTTCTGAGTTGCCCCTTATCTTCCACCAAGTCTCCAATTCAATATCAATCAGTTGTGGTTGCCATCTGTATAACAATTCCACGAGATTTTTCTGAAGGCTACTATCATGCTAGATACAAAAGGTTTTTTTCTTTGTTTGTTTTTTAATGTGTTAAGTTACTTTAAGTTGACAAATTATCCTTAGTTTTGGACTAGGTAGTTTTATTTTTTCTTTTTGGGAAGAAAACTGCTTCAGTCTTTCCTATCATGGGACATTTGTGGGTAGAAAGAGAACTCGGGGTAACCTCTTTTTTCCTTCAAGCAACATCCCTCCCTTTCCTTCCTTCAGTGGTGAGACTTCAGGAAGTGCTGTCCTTAACCATTAGCTTTCATTGTTGCCATTAATTCCTAACTCAGCACTCCACTACAGACACTGTCAGCCTCAGTTAAGGGCCTGAACAGCAGACAAACAAACCTAATACTGTTGTGACAACCTCCCTTTTACTTTCAGTTCCATTTCTTTTGGCCTTCTACTTTCTCTGTCACATTGTCCTTTCTTTTTCCCTTTAAAATCTTTGAATGACCCTGGCAAGTTCCTAGTGACGACAATAGTGACTAGTTCATCCTAAGCACCTGTTGTACACCTGACACTTGACATTTCCCAGCACACCCTCACATTAATCCTGTGAAATTTGTTCTTTATTCCCATTTTACAGATGGAGAAACAGAAGATCTGGGAGGATGAGAGTACTGCCCAAATCTACATTGTCTATAGTCAGCCAAGACTTCTCTTCCAAAGCACTAGTTCCATATGTTTAGTCATTTGGCTGGATTTCTGTCCTTTGATATCCCCGGAGCGGGCCAGATGAGATAAAGTTGTATATATCCTTTTGAAAACTTATTTCTTCTTGCATCATCTTCATGAGTAGCTGACAAAACCTCCTGAGTCATAAAGTTTGGCTTTTTCTACAACTCTATGACCCTTTAATCTCACTTTCTGCAGTTTATATCAGTCACCTAATCCTTTCTCCTAGACATACTTAGGTTCATCTAATCTCTCATAAATTTTGCCAGTGTCATGGCTGGTTCTGTCTGTATTTCAAATTTTAACTTTTTCATTGTCAATTTTTGCACAAGTTTTGATTTTTTTTAGTATTGTATTAAAATACTGTCTGTGAATGGGAGATTTACTGCCCTCCCTATCCTACCAATGCTTCTTCCAATGCAATTTCATAGAATATCTTGTCAGGATTATATTTTTAGATGTTTGTCAACACACGACACATCTTTGATTGAGTGTCTTGGTGATCCTCCAGACCTCACATCCTCAAACCACTTTGCCATCCAGTTGGGCCCTCCAATGTGACTTCCCCTGGAATAGGAGCTTCTCTACAGGTGGCCCCACATGGCCTCTGCAAACATGGAAAGTGGGTTTGAGCTATTCTTTAAATACCTGAGATAGCAGGAGCTGTTTAAAATCATAAACAGCTCAGTGTTGATACTTTTACTAATAAGACTTAAATTTCCACTAGATTTTATTAAAAATCATTCTAAAATTTATCAAATAGTCTTGTCATCTTGTACGTATAATATATGCAAAGCTAAAAATGTTCTTGGTGGCTTATCTTCATCATTCTAAGAATCAGTTATAGTACTTTGCTATAACCCAGTGATGCCAACTTCAAAAGCTGCTGAGATTTGTATGTCTATGCTGTGGTCTGAATATTTATGTCTCTCCCAAAATTTATATGTTATAATCTCTATGCTCAAAACCCTAATACCATTGTATTGGAGGAGTAGAATTTTGGGGAAGGCAGTTAAGGTAGAAGAGCTCAGTCCACATGAATGTGATTAGCAGCTTTATAGTATAGGCCTGGGGGAGCTCCTTCATCATCTTTAACATCTGAGGATATACCAAAGTGAATTATCTATGAGCAAAAAGCAGGCAGGCCCTCAGTAGCCCTCAAATCTTCAGATTCCTAGCTTATAGATTTCTACTGTTTATAAGTGCCCCATTCTCTGGCATTTTATAATAGTAGTGGAAGGTACTAAGATAGGTCAAAACTAATTTTGACATAAATTCATCATTTTTAATTTTTTGTTGTACTCTTCCTCTTGAAGTGCCTTTTTGTTCTTCACAATCTCCCCTTTCTGCTGTCCTGGTTCTGCTTCCTACTATTCACCCTTAATTGCTTGTCCGCTTCCCAGTTCCCTTGTCCACATTGCTCAGTCTTAACTCTGCTTTGTTACGCTCTCTAGTGACACCATCCCAGCACTTCTCTTTGTGGGAGCTGACCTGAACCAGTCTCCAACTCCCTGTGTGTGTTCTGCTAATTGGTTCCTCCACTTTATTATTCAGTCTTTGTATCTTTATCTTTTCTCACCTCCTTTTCCTCCTGAGTTTGCATTGAACATGTTTGGGAAGCACTGAATATGTGTAGGCAGCTGACTTAGGCAGGCAGAGAGGGCTAGGCCAGTGAAGGAGAGAATGAGATACTTTCCAACTGTGGGAGGACACACACCTCCAGCTGTGGGCCAAACCCCAAAAGATGAAATTCACCCACATACGTCCTTAAAGGTAAACTAAGGGATTGATATTACAAACGGATTTCTATAATCTTAAGAAAGTCAGGTATTTAGGGCTGGAATTTGGAGAAAGACTGATCCAGATTCTTGGAGCGACTTCCTGTGGAATCTTTACTTGCCAACATCTTTCCTTTCCTGTTAGTTTCAGAGGGAAGGAGGGTTGTGGGACTTGAACGTAAAAGGATTCAGGTGAAGATGCCAGTAGAGTGCTATGGGACAGAAAGAAAAGTCAGGTAGGAATGAAAGAAAGCCCTTGGGATAAAGAGCTAAGTGAAGGGTTTGTTATCTGTTGGCAGATGGGCGGCTACTCCAGGGTATGAGGGAGTCAGATGGTGTGTAGAAGGTAGTTATGTTACCAACTTTGGCCTTGAGTGCTTTGAAAGGTAGACATAGGAACAAGTTGTAGTACAGGACCAAATACAAAAAGAGGAATTTCCATATAAAAACAAAGCAAAGAAAAACAAACAAACAAACAAACAAAAAGCCTTGGATCTTTGAAAGCTTCTGATGGTCCAGCAAATAGCTTTCGGCTCTTCTAGGTGATCTGGGATGAGCAGTGAGAGCCACTTCCCTGGGAAGGAAGGGATACAGGGCCCAGGCCTCAGCTCCCCCTGCAGGGACAGATCCTGCTACTTCCTAGCTTTGCAAGGATGGGACTCCTTGTCCCGAAGTACTCATGCCATTCATTACTCCTGATTCTGAAGAGCTGATATTGTTTTTTTTTAAACAACAGTTTCATTTTCTTTGGCAAAGTAGGATGTTTGATTATTTTAAATTAATCTTTTATTAGCAACACCATGCATAACTTCTATAAAACTAGAATAATGGCTTACTCTCTATCAATAACAATAAGCTGACACACACATAGATTCTGAGAGTGAAAGAAGTCTATGAAAAGTTGCAGTTCTTCCTCACTGAAGAAAGCACAGAACAAGTGGTCTGTGCTCTGAGACAGCCCTACTCAGCCCTTCTAAGCTGGTCTGCCACCACTGGGCCTACCAGGCCATGAGCACAGGTCTCAGCCCTTCACTCGTCCATGGGACAGTTGCGGTCATCTGGGTTGAGGAAGGAGCTGTCTGAGCCAGGTGGACCTAACAGTGCTGTTCTCTCAGGTAGCCAGCTCACACATAAGGCAGCCCCATCAGCATTTATTATCCTTCTTTGAATCTCTGCCAATGTTTTGATGTTCTTCATGTCAAAAAAAAAAAGCTACAAACTGCACAAAGTGTAGCATTCTACATAAAACACCTTTAGAAATTGCTAGTTTGGACATTTCTAGTTGAGCAAAGCCAAATCTTTCCTTTTGCTTTTGTTTGTGTTCCTCTGAGGATTTTTTTTGGGGGCCTGTTTACTACACAAGTCACTTCTATAATCATCAGTTTTAAGAATTATTATCATTTTTGAAACTGGAAGTTTTATAATCAAAAATAAAGTATGGAAACAAATCAGTTTTTTTAAGGAGAACATGCATAACCAACAGTACTAAGCTGTTTGTTCAGTATGGTTCTCTTCTTTTAGTTTACTTTTGAGACAGGGCTCTCTTTTGCGCATATATATATACCCTGTGGAGTATGACTTGCCACGAGACATGCAATCTCTCCCCTGGACTTCTTTTACCACCTACTGTGTGCTGTGCTACTTGATGTTCACAGAAAGCTGGACAATTGGACAGGGTGGCAAAGTTTCAGAGAGATGGAGAAGTCAACCTTTTAAATTTACTAAGTCAATGTGATTTCAGATCCTACCAAGTGCATATTGTTCTGTCACAGGAAGAAGTTCTGGAATTTTTGTCCCAGTCTTGTCTTCCAGTATTTTGGGGGCAGCTGCAAGTATTAGTAAGACAAATCAAAACCAGAATTCAAACAGGGAGATATTTTTTTCTTTTCTTTGTTAATATTAATGAGAAAGAAATAGCAATGAGAAAGTTTCACAACAGGTTAGTGGGACAGATACAACAACTAACATATTGCACATTGTCTTCATAGTAGCTATTCAGAGGACAAGATGCAGACATGATATCTTGTCTAAACACTCTTGATACAAATCTTTCTTCTCACTGAACAAGGAGAAAGTAGCTGTCTATGTAGTTAAATAGTTCATAATAGACGTGGGTTATCAGCACAACTGGCAGTGTCGGAAGCTGTTGACTCAGCCCACGCTGTTTTCCAATGACTGTCACTTTGTTGCCTCTCGGCACACAACTTTCTATCATCATGTCTTCACAAACAGGGAGTTTAAGCATTCTGCTTGAACATCACATATGATCCCTTGAGAAGCAGGAAAGAATTAGCTTTAATCTTTAAAATAAACTTCTCAAAAACATGACATAAAGACGTCAAAACAACAAGCAAATGATAATTGTTGAAATGTGTAATGAATGAAATGCTTGTATGTATACACACATGCATTCACATATTTTCATAATCACACTCATATGTGTCTGTTCACCTTGATGCCTAAATATTCTAGGGAAGGACATCAGGCTGCTTTTCTTTAGCATTCTTCTCTAGAAAATGCTCATTACGTCATATAGCTTTCATCTCCTTAAATGTTCTGCCCTACTTTTTTTTCATTTTTTCAAGACCGGGGTTTGAACTTAGGACCTTACACTTGCCAGGCAGGCACTTGTGCCACGGAGCTATCTCTCTGGCTCCCCTACTTCCATTTATTTATTTATTTATTTATTTATTTATTTATTTATTTTTTGTCTTTTTGAGACAGGGTCTCGCTGTGCAGTTCAGGCTGGCCTTGAGCTCACTTTCGTAGCCCAGGCTGGTCTCGAACTCACACCGATCCTCCTGCCTCAGCCTCCCGAGTGCTGGGATTACAGGCGTGAGCCACCACACCCAGTTCCTACTTCTATTTTAACCTGTCTATGCCCAACTCAATGCTTGTGTATTTGGCTAGTATCTCATATGTGCTTCTATGATATTATTCACTGTGAAGGAATGATTGTTTGCTTACCTGTCTCCTACCTCTCTAGTCTTACAGCAAACTCCTCACTAGGATTGACATTGGGTCGTTGTTTGTGGTGTGATTTCATTCTTCACACAGTGCTTAGGGAATAGGTAAATGGACACTGAGTGGCTAAATGAACAGAATGCATGAATGAGTTCTTATTCCCAACCTTAGGTGAATGATCACCTTACATATGAAACATTCATCCATTTCTTACCCTAAAGTCTCAGATTGTTTGATAGAGGATTTGGTTTCCTAGCTTCCATGCACATTCCAGCTGGCAGGAAAGAAACACGTAAGAACACCAGGGTAGTTTGTCTTTTCCTGGTAAATTTTGTAGCAGTTTGTGATTCTTTTTTTAAATCAAGTTTAGACATTTTTTATATTCTGTGGAGTTTCAATTCCTATAATAGAAATCTCTTTAATCATTAGTTTTTCTGGTAGAATTTGATAGAGGTCATATAAAATCCCTCTCCTTGTCTGCTAATGGCAGTTTATGGACAGTTACTATGAGAAATACATATTGTAAAAGACCAGAAAACTCCCTCCTTGGTTATGATTCAGCACTGTAATGTGATAGCCTGGAAGCCAGACTGATAGTTTAATCAGTGGTATGTGATCCTTATTTATGGTTGGCTGCCTCATCAATTTTCATTTGGGAGTTGAAATGGACTCTGAGGCAGATATGGCATTAATTACAGGGGAAATTGGTTGCAATATGCCTTGAGGTAAAACTCTTCTGATGGGAATTTGAGGTGGAAAGAAATCCAAATTATAAAAGGATGATTTACTAGAAAAAGGCAAGTGTATGCCTTACTATCCCTGCTTAGCAAAGGAAAAGAAGCTGATAAACCAGAAATATTGTGGAATGACTAAAATGTGAAAAAAAACACCTAGTCTTTCTCAAAAAAAGATTTATTGAGATGCTAAATGTGCTCTATTTCCTCAGATACGAATGACATTTTCCAAGATTATGCTTCAATTAAAAGGCAAGTGAGCATTAATAACAGTTAGCAGGGCGCTCTATTTCCTTCTAGACTGAAATATATTTTACTAAGAACTGAATAGGGAGCCTCTAGGAGTACCAAAGCTAAAGCTCACTGTGCCAGTTATGGTATTTGTTGTTGTAGCAATTTTCTTGTTATAATGTTATACTTTCCCCCCTGGAGATTTTTTAATAAAAATCTTCTTAGTTAATACTTCATCTTTTCACTGACTCTTTTTTTTTTTAAGATATTTATTTATTTATTTATTTACTTACTTACTTATTTATTGGGTGCAGCATCTTGTTATGCAGCTTAGACTTGTTGTGATCCTCCTGTCTCAACCTCCCCAGTTCAGGATTATAGGCATGTACCACCATGCTGGGTTTTGGTGGCCAGCTGGGCACACCAGGACAGCATGGTATGTGGTACTGGGGACCAAACTCTGTTCCTTGTGCTTGTCAAACCAGTGAATCTTGCTGAGGTAAAATATAGTGTGAAAGTCACACTAGAAATGACAATCCCCAATTTATGAAAAAAAAATAAGATGCTGAAAGTTAAAGTTGGTTCATTTTTAAAAAAGAATGCATTTTCCTTCATCAGATAGAATACAGAGTGAGTTATCAAGGAAAATTTACTGAAAGTTAACAAGTCCTCCTCAATGTCCCCCAGAAAAAATTGGCACTCTATTTCCATGGTCAAGATGCCTTCTAAACCCATTAAAGGCCAAAAGTGAAAGCTTTTATGTTGCAGACACGGAGTAGCACAGTGCATTGGGCAGGCGCTGGGAGTGGAGCCGGGCTACCTGATATCGGCTCCCTCTCTGCTACTTAGCAGTGAAGTGATTTCTACCTTGGTCTCTGTGCCTCATTCTCATCTGTGCGCCTAGAAGAGCATGACAGGGTTTTCCTTTATCTTGTGAGCTAAGGCAGACCTCTTATCTAGGCGCAGGAATTATAGGGACTATCAGAAATGGACAAAGCTGAAGCTCTGGTCCTCATGGCAAATGCACAGTCCTATGGTAAGGAATACAAAAGGGGTTTTTATGTATTTCTGTTCATAGGAAAAACCAGTTGCATCCAGATGGGACGCTAGAGGTTACTGGAACTGTGGAGCTCTGCACCCTGGTCAGGAGTTGGGGGAGCCAAGAGTTCCTGGGCAAATCTGCAGCCAGTTGTGCAGAAGACAGTTAGGATGTCTCTGAATTTGTCTGAAGCCCAGCCAAACCTGAATACTGGGCCTTAAAAACACATTTCTAGAAGAGGGTGTTTTCATTATGTATTTTCATTCTTCAGACAGTGCCTTGGAAATAGGTACATATGTGTTAGTGAGTCAGGCCCAGTAGACTCAAGACCTGGTATTTTCCCAGTTATGGGGTTTTAAGAAGCCATAAGTTCTAAATTCCTGAGAAATGACTCAGAATGAATCACAGAAATGAGGATGAAATTTCTGGTACCAGGTATGCGGACAGAGAAAATTAAACTGGAAAGGAAATGAAAAAGCGCCTCATATCTCATGAACTAAAATCAATATACACTCGATCTGGAAAGTATGCATGTGGTGTGAAACCCTACTATGGAGACTAAAAATATGGCAGTTTGTTCAATAGTGACAGAAAAACCTGAAAGCAGACTAATCCTTTTGTTGAAATTGGAGGTAGGAAGGAAGGAGTGAGATAGAAGAGGTAGCATCTAAATTAGGAATGTAGATACCTTGAGAAACTACCATTTATACTCTGCTATCTGCTCGCCCTCTGATTTTGATGATGAAGCCAGAATTTTAAGCTGAACAAAACAGCTCCTATTAGTGAAATGGAAAAGTGGATGGATAAAAACAGCTAACAGTATCTGCCACACAGATTTTCCCAGCATGGAAAATTTACTTAAAATCTATCTTTAAGGGGAGAAAATGTATATCTTATTTAAATTAAGCCATATAGATGAAAACACAATTTGATTCAAAATTAGAGGCAGCATATCTACTTAAATAAAAAACTTACAAAATAACTTTTCTAAATTGTGTTATTAAGAATAGCTTGACTATTCAGTGTTCGTCTTTCTGAACCCTTTTGTATTTCGCTTAACAATTTCTCCAATTCCATTCACATTGCTATAATTGATAGGGACGGTTTTAAAACTGCATTTAGAAATAAACACATTCCACTGTGGATGTGTGCTACAGCTTCTCCTTCCATCAGATGTTGCCAGACTCCTCAGTCAGCTAAATACCTTGGCCATTATGAATAGTGTTGTACTAAGGAAGAGCCTAAAGTCAGCTCTTTGATATCCTGGTGTCATTTCATATGGAGTCAGGGAATATTGAAGTCAGTTCTTTCACTGCACAATTGAGAAACAGATCTTCAAAGATATTATATAATTTTCTGAAGTTTAATGCGGATTAAAACAACACTGAGATTCCATCTCACCCCCGAAAGAATAGTTACCATCCAGAAGTCAGTCAATAACAAATGCTGGACGGGCTGTGGAAGAAAAGGAAGACTTCTACCGTTGGTGGGAGTGCAGACTGGTACAACCACACACTATGGAAATCAGGAATTTTATTCCTTAAAAAGCTAGGATTGGATTTCTCATTCAAGCCAGCTATTCCTCTCCTGGATATTTTTCTAGAAGAACTGGAAATATCATAGCAGAGCAATATATGTGCACCGGTGTTTACGGTGGTGCAATTTCTCATAGTTCTATCTTGGAAAAAATCCAAATTCTCATCCACTGAGGAATAGATAAAGATGATGTAGTTTTACAAACAGGGTATTACTCGGCTATTAAAAAGATAAATTTGAGGCTTTTATAGATAAGGCTTTTATAGAGCCTAGAGACTCTATTGATAAAGTGAAATAAATCAGACCCGCAAGTGCAAACATTGTCTTCTTAGTGTGAGAGCCTGAAAGAGAAAATAAAATCTGAATTTTACAACAGGTAATGGGCATAGCGAATGAACCTATTAAAAAGGAAGGAATTGCTTAGCTGAGGAGGATAGAGAGGTAGTGAGGGAAAGAGATTTATCTATGTATGAAATCAGGATGGTTTGGATACTTATATTGTGGATTTACACTGTTCTACGGAAAGGAGCAGTTAATAATTTGTTTTGTTGCCTTTTTTCAATTCTTCAGTTTTTTTCTCTTCTTAATTTCTTGTATTTTTCTTTCTTCAAATTTTACATGCATATTTCTGGTTATATGAACAATTAGTGTGAAGAGAACGCTATGCATTACAATAAATACTGTGAAATTCATATTATTTTGTTAATTGAAACTCTATATAACTTTTAAGTTTTCTTTTCTTTTCACATGTTTGTTTGTTTGTTTATCATTTATTTGGTACAGGGCCTCACTGTGCAGTTCAGTCTCATAGTGTTCCTCCTATCTAAGCTTCCCCAGCACTGAGATTACAGGTGTGCACCACCGTGCCCAGTTTCAGTGACTGGCACAGTGTAGGGCTGGCATGCCAGGATCAAACCTGGGTCCTTGCACTTGCCAGGCAGGCACTTAGACCACCAAACTATCGTCCCAGTGCTCACTTGTAATTTTTCTGTTTTAATAACATTTTGTACCCTCTGTAAAAAAGTAAAATAATTAAAATTGGGGAAAAAACAAGAAAACAAGAACTAGAATCATATGGACAATGAATCCACTAAGAGGGCAGTGCTTCAAAAAGGGGATTTCAGGATAGCTAACTTTCTAGAGCAGCCAGGACAGAGAGACCGGCAACTTCAAAGTACCTTTGAGGCTGAGGATTTTCCCAGGACTTTTCTCTACGCCAGTGAGAGGTAGGGAAATAACCTTTGAATCAGTGACTTCTTCTTTCATGCTAGGGCTAATTCTATCATTTCAAGACTCCTTGATGGAATCCAGTGAATCCTGGGAAAGTCATAACCTCTTTGCTTATGGATTTATATTCTTCCCAGTAGAAATAGAAACTTTACAGATTCACCACATGGCTCCTGATCATTGTCATTATAATTGTAGGACTTCCAGAGATAAGGCTGTTCCTCTCTCACTTTCAACAGAAGGTTAATAGTTTTGTTCAGTTCATTTGCTGCAAATACCCTAGAATGGCAACTGTGTGCCTTCTACTCCATACTGCAAATGTCAGCTCTTCAAGGCAGCTTAGAGTCTGCTTTTGTTGTTGAGGGAATAATAATTTTTAAAAACCATGAAAATCAGTGATTATAGAAAGAAAAAGTGTGATTATGGAACTCAAAAGCAGACAAAGGAAGCTGACCACCTATATTAATGGAGAAACAGTAAAAAATCAAGAAACTATTTTTAATTTAAAGCAATAAGAACTTAACCTCTTGGTAGTGGCAAAGAAGGTCATTAGAGGTAATGTTCCCACTGAGTAAAAATAGAAAACCTGGAAGTATGACAAGTATAAGCTGGAATTATATAAAAAAACTAAGAATGCAAGGAGTAATTAAAGGGCAAGATCTGGAGAAAATGGAAAGCACTATTTAAATGAGACACATTTGTGTTTCTTTCTCTGGAAGAAAATTTGTAATTTTAAGAAAAATAATTTGTCACACTACCATATATATATATATATATATATATATATATATATATTACATATGTACTGCTATATTTAACTAAGAAAACATTTAAAACAATAAAAATTAATCCTTTGCAGACAGCCAAAAATTTGGTGGGGATTTGTCACCAACAAACACCAGTAAAGGAAATTCTGATCATACTTAATTAGAAGGAAAATGATTCTAGAAGAAAGTTCTACTGTGAAAATGAAATGAGAAGTAGAAAAGTACTAAGTATATGTCTAAATAACTAAATAATCATTATATTAAAAAGAGCCAACATGTAGGATTAAAACTTGACATCCAATATTGAAGAATAATAATAGTAAGTACAGAAACACTAGCTTGTTCATTGATAAAAATCTTTCCAATGTTTGACAACAGTGTTATATCCATCTTATTAAACATTTTGGATGAATTTCTTTATTTTGCATAAAAAATTGAAATTCCATAAAAACAATCTGTAGTTTCAGATACTATTTTTTAATGAGGGAGGAATTTTCCAGTATTGTATGTCTTTTTCCTGCCTTCAGTCTCAAACAGGAGAGGTAGAGTTTGCCAAGCACAATGAGTAAAGGAGGCGTAAGTAAGGAGGTGTAGAAGGCAAAGCACCTACTAGAAAAAGTAGAAGTTGGTACTGCTCTCTCTCCCCATCTTCAGCCTGGTAGTGCAAAGGAGTATTGATGAGGGAGGGGGATCTTAAAGTTTAAATGAAGTTCAGAGTTTTTATTATTAAACCACCTGTATCTCTAAATTGCTGAATTGAGACTCTTCCCAGACTTGAAGTGATTTAGAACTTTTTATAATCTAGAAGTTACTGGAAAATCTATCGGATTTAACAAGCACACTGAGTTGGTTTGAAAAGGCCACAGGAGGAAACATAAAGTTACTTTATGATCACACCCTGCTGGGTTCATTTCTTGCTCCATGGCACTTATACCTGTCTACAATGGCATGAGGAATGATGAAAAAACACAGTACAGACTTTAAAGGAGCACAAAGATAATGGTGAGATGGATCTTGCTTTCTGCATAGTTATCACCCAACAGAGTTCTTTCCTCCATTTCTATTTAAATTTTAAATCTTACCTGGAAAGGATCTCCTATTTGAGAAAAGTATTTCCAACAGTACATCATCCCTCTCAAAAAGGAAAACCACCCTGTTCCAGAATGTCAGAAAGAAATGGCTGGTAGAGAGTATATTTCCATGTAAGTGGTATCACTGTATTAACCAGAGGTGAAGCCAACCCCCAAAAAGATTAATGTAAAACCAAAATGAATTTTTCTATTGCTATCCGATACTTACAATTCTGTTGCACATCTAAAGGAGTTACCAAATCACAAAGCAATAATTCGCTGAAATTATTAAGGAGGAGACACTGGATAATTCAATATCTATGAGCATTAAGCCCCTTTGCGGCACTGTATCACAAGCTGCTTGGTAAAGATTATGCTAACCGATCATGCACAAGAGCTAGCACAGTCAATGGGAGTATCTTCGTGTTTCATTTTTGCACTTTATTCAAATTCATACACTTAATCATTCATGCACTTTCAGGCCCATTCCTTATTCCCAGTCTACTTCCTCCCTCAATAAACAATTCATTGAATTCATTCATTTTATCCTTTCAGTTTTTATGCATTCTAGCAAAGTATGTATAGTTTTATGTGGCCGTACTTCAAATTTCCATACATGGTATTGTGTTATGGAGCTCATTCCGCTTTCATTGCTATTGTGTTTGTCTTTCCCTTTTCCTAGAAGAACCTTTGTTGTTATCTAGTCTGCTGTCTGTAATTTATGCATACTAATACATAGCGTAGGCAAACAGCTACAAACAGCCTGAGGTCCTTCAAATTCTCTTCGTAACTCCGCCATGAGTACCTTCATTCAACACCATATTAACTGTGCCATGAGGAATTTTAGATACTAACCCCAAAGAGAAAGCACTGGGCCTGAGTTCCATGTGTCCAAGTCTAGACCTCTGAGCTTTTGAAGCAGCACCACATTGCTTCCAAGCAGCTGTACCTGTCACCTTCCCTTACTGCTGCGAATGTCTGGCATTCCTACTCTGCATATCCACTTTGTTCCATGCACAAAGTGATAATTTATTGTTGTTTGATTTGCATTATTCTGAGTAATAGTAAATTTGAATATCTTTTCATATGTTCAGTAGCTTTCTAAGTAAAGAACTGGTTCAGACTTTGGGCCCATTTTTTCTACTGGGCTGCTGCCTTTATTTTTCTTACTGATCTGTGTAATTCCATGTATATTGGAAATATTTATCTTTTGTTGTTTGCTACAGAGTTTCTCTATGTAGTTCAGTCTAGTCTTGAACTCATTATGTAGCACAGGCTGGCTTTGGGCTCACACCCTTTGCTTCTCAAGTGCTAGATTATAAGTGTTTACCAGCATAGATGTCTTATTTTGGGTTTGTTGTTTTCTATAAGTAATTTTTACTGCCTCTGTATCATAAATATATCTGCCATATTATCTTGAATTATCTAAATAGTTCTGTTTTTTATCTTCAGGACTATAATTCAACTGATGCATTTTTTGCACTGATACTTGGTTACAATGTATTTTACAAAATCAATACCTTTCCTCTACAGAAACAATAACTAGAAAATGTAATGGAAAATACCACATAATATTGCCGACACCATAAAATACCAAGCATGAACCTTGCAAGAAGTGTATAAAACTTATCTGAAAAAGATAAAGCTGTACTAAAGGATGTAAAAGAAATCTAAATAAAAAATTGAGACATATAATGTCCAAAGATACAATTTAATATTATAACATCTATTTTTCCCAGAAATATATAAATTCAAAGCAACCCCAATAGAAATCTAAAGCTGATACTTTAAATGAATTTTAACATGGTTGCATGAATTTTACTTGGAGCAAAAAGTGGTTAAAGGTAGTCAAAAAGCTTTGTAAAGAAGTGCTTGGTACCTCAGGTATCAAAAATACTATAAAAAGACAGCAGTAAAATCAGCCTTTTTCCTTCAGCGTAGCTCATCATTGCCTTCAGCTTGGATGTCCATCTCGTGGTTTCCGGTGCAGACCTTGGATCCTTCAACCTTCCGTCACAGACCCATCGGACTCCTGACACAGACAAGCAAAGGACGCTGTGGTGAGCTCTACACCTTCAACAGGATCCTTCAGAGAATTATTTGGGAAACATTCTGAAAAGTGTGTGCTCTGTTGTAGTTGTTGGATAAAACACTCTGTACCATGGATAGCTAGTAAGTTCATTTATTCAGTGACATGGTTTAACTCTGATATTTCTTTCTTTCTTTCTTTCTTTTTTTTTTTTTCTTTGTTTTGGTCTGATTGACTTGTCAAATTCTTGAGTAGATAGCAAAATATTACTATGATTGTAATGGTGTCGGCCTGCCTTCTTATACCCAGTAATTTTATTTTTATGAAGTTGAGTGTGTAAATATTCAGTGTGCGTATATGAATTATTATTTCTTCCTATTGAATTATCCCCTTTACTAATATATAGTGGTGATCTTTGTCTCTTCTTATTAGTTTTGTCTTGAAGTCGGCTGTGTCTCAATATAAGATAACTATCCCTGCTTGCTTTTTGGCTCTGATTGCATGGAGTATTTTTTTCCTTCTTCTTCCATTAGTCTATGAGCTTTCTTTCTAAATAAAATGCGTCTTTCGCAGGCAACATTTAGTTGAATTTTGCTTTTGATATAATCTACCAGTCTGTCCTACAGACCACTCAAGGGCTGATTGCAAGACCCTAATCTGGACCGTATCTTTGTTTCTGTCTGTTACCAGGGCTGTCCTGTTCCAAGTCTGTAACTGAGTGATTCTCTTGCCAACAGCTTCCTTAGTGGCCTAAACTTAGGAGGCCCTCTTCTGTGGCTAATTCACTGTGATATCTCAATAGAAAGAGAACTAGGGCAGGCAGACACTGAGCAATAACTGCTAGATTTGACACTGATTATAGCAGTCTGATTGTCACTGGTGCACTAGGCTTTTTCCCCTCAAGGGCTTAGATCCTGTCCCAAGGTGATGTGCTTGCCAGCCCTGAGCTATAAGTGATGTTGGAGTCAGGAGGTAGCCTGCTTCTTTTTCTAAGCACCCTCAATCCTGGAATTCATCTGATTAGCTCCTCCTTCAAGTTGTCTTCCTGTTTGGAATTTTTGCTCCCTTCCCACCCAAGTACTTGCAGATCTTTGCATCTTCCAAGCAGCTTATGAACACTGCTGCCTTAAATCAGTCTTAAAACGTCACTATCTTCTCAAAGCCAAATACTTCACCAATGGAAGCTATAGAACATCTTGGGTCAGTGGCAGCTAATCAGTGAGGGACTCTCCTTTTTCTGTAGTTAATGAATAGTCCTCCCCTGTTCCCAGATTTGAAAATTTGAAGTTTCTTTGACTATTTTCCCTTATTATGTTACATTAAAAAATGCAACTGAAAGCCAACATTGGTCAAGAAATTGCCATGCATCAAGCACAATGACAGGAAATAAAAAGAGACACAGCTAATCAGACGTGACCTGTGACCTTGAGGTGCCCAGAGTCTAGTGGAGAAACAGTCATATAAAAAAAAAACAACATAATTTATAATGCACTACAGAACTAGAAAATGATACCTGCTTTCCCCCAATAATCTCTCTGTACCTCTTTCCTAAGTTTTCCACCTTTAATTTGTTCATTTCTCCTGTTTGCAGTTTCTCACATTTTAGTGACCTCTTATTAAGCCAGCTAAATGACTTGCAAATTACGATTTTCCTAACTTTATTCCAATATTCTTAGCTCCACACTACCAAAATCACAGAATAGAGATTTCATCACTCTAAAGTCAAAACCAGAACACTGTATTCAGAAGTAGCTGTTGAATGAATGAACGAATCTGAACTAAACCCAAATTTTATAGCCATATAATTCTTTACCCACATGGATAGAAATCCTTCCCTAATCACCTTATCACATTTTTGCTTCTAACCCATGTTGTTGTCATTTTTTTCTTGTTTTTGAAGAAATGCTTCCTAGCTTCCTCCCGACTGCCAACACCTAAAACTCAGCTCTGGGCCCACTTCCTACTCAGAGTCTTTTGTTAAAAACTACTCTCTTCAAAATTCTTTGTCTGAACCACTTATTTGCTACTTTGGAATGTACTCCTGGAAATTTTTGTCTTTTGATAAATATGCCCTGTCTTTCCAAGTAAGATCCCTATAATTTATCAGCTGCTGTGAAACTGGAACTGCAATTGTTAGCTCTCATATAATAATTACTCAGAGTGCTGAAATAAAGCATTTGGAAGATAAAATATTTGCTCCCAATAGGCATAAATGACACATTCCCGTGTCTACCTCCATTGCAGGCTGAACAAGAGATCTGACAGGAAATCACAAGGTAGCAACCCTCGCTAGCATGATAATGAATCAGGAACATACCTATCAACATCGTCCTTCCCTCCAACATGACAATTACAAAGCTGTTTTCAGGGTTAGCTCCATCAAACTCACCAGCTGTCAGTGGGTTTTTCATTATTTATTTGCTTTGATTATTAAAGATTCAGACCTGTCTAAATTGGGAAGCGGAACAAAAGGACCACGAGGTCTTCCTGGGCTCTTTGTGTTAAATTACAAAACATCCTTCTGATACAACTCTCTGTGACCTTCAAGCTTTGAAGAGAGAAGTAGAAAATAGCTCAGTTTTCATCTCAGTCTACAATGTTATTACCTATTCTGTTTCAGAACTCAAGCTTAAAAGGACACAGAAATTATTTGGCTAACCTAAGGTGGAAAATAAAGAAGGGGTTCACACCTACATCCAAGTTAAATTTTCTCCAATTCTATGAAGATACAAAGATCTCCCTATCTCCCTATGCTGAGCCCATCCGCCCTAGTTCTACTCCATGCCATAGTAACCCTATACATTCACACTTTTATGTGTCTGCCCATCCCAAAAGGACCAATTTCCTCAATATCAGAATCTTTTTATGCTTGTAATTTGTGTCCTCAAAAGAGTGTCCAAGAAAAGTAGGCTAACAATTTATAAATCAAAATAAACTTTCAACTTCAGATTAGCCTAATACTATCTCAGGAAATAATATTTTTTTCCTGGTACCAGGGATCGAACTCAGGACCTTGTACTTGCCAGGCAGGTACTTTAGTCACTGAGCTATCTCCCTGGCCGTATCTCAGGAAATGTAGGGTGCTTTTTACCCCTATGATCATCTCAATAGATTTTTCCCTCAAGGACTAGGGATCAAACCAAGGGCCTCAGACATGCTAAATGTATACTCTTATCACTGAGCTACACTCTCACTCCTCAGGAGACTTTTAAAGACTCAAAAAAAATCTTTGTATAACACATCGATATTAGTACAGCACTTTCATGTGTTTTTGAGTTAATCTACACATTGATTTTCAAATTTGATATTATTATTTCTAGTTGTAATGAATTAACTAATGATCAGTTGGTAACATTCAGCTGAACTTAAGCTGTGTGGTTCTGGGGAGGGATGGCTCACCCAAAGATTACTAACAGCAAAGAAGTAAAACTGGAGAGGAACATGGTGTGCTGTTGGTTCTCCTGGAGAAGCTTGACACACCAGTTTTCCCAATATGAACTCAGCAGTTCTCATTGTCAGAAGAGCTCTTGTCCTCATTATCGCTGAGGATGGCTGTGGTTCTTCCCAGGAGAAGTCTGTTCCTTGACTGGAGCATCACTTTCTGGATCCAGTACAGATCTGTCAGCGTGCTGGCACAGATCCTTCATCCTGCTGGTGTAGGCTTTCGAGCTTCCACCACCGAACTTTGGGTCTTGCCAGTGTAGTTCCTTACTACAGTCTTGTGGGAGACATCGTCACAGGCTGTAATACTCCAACAGGACTCTTGGAGAACATCGCCATGGGCTCTAGGTCTTCAGCTGAACTCATGCACCACATTGAATGAGATCCAGACCCTGAGAAGAACTCTTTGGGTGTCTAGTATGTGGAAAGGCCTCCTACACTCTTTTTCATTAGACTACGGTATATTATTAATTCTATACATTATGTGTCCTGTAATAAGGCATTTCTGTGTAAACATTGACTGCAATAAAAGTGTACAGATGAGGTAGCTGAGGCCAAGAGTGGTGAGATATGTTAGAATAGTTTTCTGAAGACAACAGGTTCTTACTTCTAGAACTCAAAAATGTTATCTTACAAGGAAAAGGATCTCTGCAGATATGACTAAATTCAGGGTCTGTATATGAAGAGATTATCCTGGATCCTCTGAAGGGTCTTATATTAAATCAAATTCAACCTTGAAAGAGAAACACAGAGGAAGATTTTAAAGGCATCAGTGAATCAAATGAATAACTGGTATGATGACTCACAAGCCAAAGAACATCCAGAGCCAGTAGAAGCCAGAGGAAGTAGGAAGTAGAATCCCCTTAGAACTTCCAGAAATCAAACTTTTATTAACACCTTAATTTCAGGCCAGTGGAAGTAATTTTGGGCTTCTAACCTCTAGAAACGAAAAATAATAAATTTCTGTTATTTTAAGCTACGAAAGTTGAGGTGTTGACTGCCCTTACTGACTGGGCAGGCACTTAGATAGGACCTCTCAGCCTCTGTGCACACCCCGCCCCATCAGCCACCAGAACTCTGAACCTGCCCACTATCCCAACCTACCAGGCTGGCACCCAAGTAGCACCTCTTGGCCAGTGTGTGCCCCCGCACCACCACTGAAAGTCTGCTCCTGCCCACAGCCTGTGACTGGTGGGAGCATAGGCAGGAACACTAGGACTACACCCTTGCACCACTGAAGCTTCTTTCTCACCCAGAACCCAGCTCTGGCATCTGCTGTGGAACCCTGCAGCAAAATTCCCTGCAGAGAGGCTGGGGATCAGATCCTACCAGCTAATCCAGGAGCTGAACATCTTTCCAGAGGAATACAGCATGCTGTCTTTTAGAGAGATCAAAGCAGAAATAATCTCTGAAGTAGAGAAAGAAAGGATAACTATAATGAAAGACTTAAATGGTACTAAAGAAGACATTGACAAAAATTAGAGAAGAATAGAAAAATGATAGATTCCCAAATGAGCAATATAGGAAAGAAATGAATTGCATGAAACAGCTTCACAGAGATATACAAGAAAATAAAATCTCAATCGCAAACTGACAACGCCGTATGAATGAAAGTGAAGATAGAATTTCAGATCTTGAAGACACCATTGCAGCTAGTTAAAAGGTAAGAAAGGATCTCTTAAAAACAACTAGGATGCAGGAAAAAATAATTCAACATCTGCAAGATGATGCAAAAATGAATAATGTGAGATTAGTCGGAATCAACAAGAAAGAAGGAGTCAATACAAATGATATAAAAGAATATGGGCAGAAGTAATAACAAAAAACTTCCGAAACATGAGAAAACAATCTGACATTCAGGTAACTGAAGCACACTGAACTCCAAATAACATCAACCTGACTAAAAACACACTCAGACATATAATAGCCAAGATGCCAGAAATCCAGCAGGGGAATAACATACTAAAAGCCACTCAAGAAAAGAAATAGATCACATTTAAAGGGAAACCAATCAGAATAATGGCAGATTTCTCTTTACAAACCATGAAGTCAAGAAGAGCACGGAGCAGAGTGCTTCAAGTCTTCCATGAAGGAGGCCAGTTAGATAGCTCTGTGGCACAAATGCCTCCCTGGATTCCAACCCCAGTTTC
>PVJA010005258.1:0-80250 GCA_004027025.1 Myocastor coypus | reverse complement strand
TTCGGGGACCATGGTAGAGGTAAGGTTAGGGCCCCCAGTGCTGGTGAGCAACAGCAACGGCTTAGGGGATCAGTGACTATGAAGATTCGGAAATGCAGTGAGAACAAATGCATTCACAGTATTAAGGAAACGTTCAGCCCTGAAAACAGAGTATAACTAGAGCACCACCAACTGAGAATATCCGAACTAAGGATTTGGCTGAGTTGTGTGGAAGGAGTGCTGCAGTCACTCCCAGGAACCGTGCATTAGAATTTCTTCCTGGCTCCCCACTGGCCCTGCTGTCCTGATTCTTATAGAAGGTTAACTTCATCATTCAACCAGCTTTCACTGGGTGCTGCCCGAAGTACAGGGCTGTTGTGTGCACAATTTTAAACTTTCATAGGGGGATGAGGTGCCACCATTTGAGTGTGTCCCTCAAAGTTTCACATGTTGAAACTTAATCCTCGAAGCAGTACGTGGATTGTATATGAAGTGGGCCTTTGGGAAGCCCATGAGGGTGGGAGAGGTCATGAGGGTGGGAGAGGTCGTGTGTGTGTGTGTGTGTGTGTGTGTGTGTGTGTGTGTGTGTGTGTGATGGCATGAGGGTGGGGGAAGTCGTGAGGGTGGGAGACGTTGGGAGGGTGGCCCCTATGATGGAGGCGGTGGTCTGATAAGCAGAGGAAGAGTCAGTAGGTTTGCTGTCTGTTGCTTTCTTCCACATTAAGATGTGGGAAAGGCTCTTGCCAGATGTTGATGTCTGGAGCTTAGGCTTCTTGGCCTCCAGAACTGTCGGAGATAAATCTCTGCTCTTCATAAATTATCTAGGTGGAAGCATTCTGCCATGGCAGCAGATAGTGCTCTGAAATAGGTCCTGAGGACCAGTTCCAATTACTTCCTGGGGAGCACTATTCCCTGGAAAGAAGGGGCCATAAGAGAACTTGAGCAGCCAAAACTGGAGCCACATGCCTGAGCACCCTGACTCCAATCCTTGTCTTCAAGGCAGTGAGCGACCAGGGCTATTCACTCGCTCCTCTCTGCAGCCCAGGCTCATGGAAGGACCTGCTGGCAGAGAGAACTGAGACAGCTCTGAAGCATGGCTGAGAGGTACTTTGTAGCTGCAGGCACACAGGGAGAACCTTGACAGGCCAGCGCAGTGACCAAAGAGTGACACACTCCTGCGCTCTGATCCTAGCTCCTCTCATGAAGCACTGTCACCTGGGCCAAGTCACTCCGCCTTCCGAGTCTCATTTTTCTTATCTCTAGAAAGAAAATAATGATCACCTGTCTTCTAGCTGGTCAGGATTACCATCTAGTGAGCCAGAGCGGCTGGCCAGGGCTGGCAGTGAGCTCTACACTGGTATTGGATTCATTTAGACTTGGCATTCATGGCCCCCTCCTGTTCCCTTGAGTTCCCATGCTTGGGATAGTTGCCTGACCACCAGCACTCCCACCCCGCTGAAGCTGAGACATCTTTTCCAGCATGATCTGGAGGGAGTTCTATGGCCCCAACAGGCAGAGATGCTTTTATGGCTCCAAAGCAGTTGTGGCTTGGAAAGGCTCTCTGGCCTATGTCATGTTGTCCCCCACAAGCCATGATCCATGGGGTGTAGGAGAACTGTTTTGTTTGGAGGCCAAGAGGTCACCTTGGAGAAGGATCACCCATAAGTATCTGCGCTGGGTAGTTCCCTTATCCCTGGGTCCTCTGCTCCCTGTCCTTGGTACCATCTGCTCCAGATCACAGACTGGCCTAAGACACTGGGCAGCTGCCTTCCTGCCAGAGGCACAGACTTGCGGCTGAGCTTGTAGAGGACAGTGATGAGCTGTGGCTGTGGACAAGGCTCAGGCTGAGAGGGGAGGCCCAAAGCCCAGCTTGCTGCCTGAGCAACCAGGAGGGACAGTGCCGCTATGCAGAAGGCTAGGGGAACAGCTTGAGAATCAAATTTTCTCACCTGCCACTCAAGGGTTTTGGGACCCAGAGCAAGCCACTTGTGAGGTCCCAGTTTCTCTGCTGGTGAAATAGATTAGGAAAAACAATCTAAGGTCTCCCCAGCTCTGTATTTCTAGGCTACATACTGCTAGCTTTCTCCCAAGGCCAGTGGTTGTAGACATCAGTCTAAGTGGATGGGGTGGGTCGCAGCCTGGAGGAGCAGCTAGAGGTGGTAAGAAATAAATGCAAGAGAGTGATTTCTCCTGCCAGAAGACCCGGCTCCTACAGTGTGATTTTCTTTATTTTTCTGTAATTGCTTCTATTTTCTATCTCAAGCCCTCATCTCGGTGAATGCAGAATAGCTGATGTAGTTACTTCCAGGAGAAAGAAGTCCCTGAAATGCTTTTCGCCATCACTTCAGTATTCAGCTGTATTAAATTCAGGGCTCTTCTTCCCCTGTTTTGCAGGAGCTGATGCTACAGGCTGACGCTGCAGCATGTGTGGAGAGAGGAGCTAGATGATTGCTCTCCCAGACCCAGCCTCTGAGAAGTAACATGAATCCCCCTCTGGCCCTCAGAGCTGTCCTTGTCTGCCAGCTGATATAAACAGCTTCCTTGTTCTGCCTCTGGCCGCGTGCTCCGTGCTGCTGGGAGGCCCTCTGTGAGTCCACAGCCCCTTGCACAATCACTCTCTGGACTCATCACTCTGGGAAACTATGTTCTCCAAAGTGGGAAGGAGGGTAGGCTGGGACCATGGAGCCTACCACCCCCTAAACACTGTGAGAGTCTGCGGCTGTCTCCCTGCTAGCTAGGAGAACTCTGTGGGGCTCAGGGAGTCCCTGGGTTTCCAGGAGAAGTGAGGCATACATTGTCCCTTGGAGGAGTGGCCTGCCTTCTCTGGTTCCAGGACATGTCTAACTCTCTAAACTCTGAAGGAAACAAGGGATGGGAAGGACTGTTTTAAAAAAGAAAAGAGATCCTGCCTATCATATCATTTGATCATCTCTTTCACCTGGGTAGAGGCCATGGGCTTCCAAAGTCAAGTGTTTAGTGCCCCTGTTTTCTGGTTCCTTTATGAATACTACCTCTTATTACCTGTGAGGGGATTAGTAGAAGACCTGTTAACAATCCACAAGTCAAAAATCTCTAGGAAAAAACCAAAAGGTCAAAGTTGGTCCTAAACACTGAAATGTCTTTGATAATATTTTCATATTTATAGTGTAATTTTATGAAATTTCTAGTGAGCTATTTTTTAAAAATCAAGTAATCAAAAGACTCCAAAGGAGCCGGGTGTGGTGGCGCATGCCTGTAATTCCAACACTCCTGAGGCTGAGGCATAAGGATCGGTGTGAGTTCGAGACCAGCTTGGGCTACAAAAGTGAGTTCAAGGCCAGCCTGAACTGTATAGTGAGACCCTGTTTCAAAAAAAAAAAAAAAGACTCCAAAGTCAATGCAAAGTACAGGCTCTTCCCCTGAACTTTAGGCTCGTCCTCATTTTCCTCCTAAATTTTTATCTGTGCTAACTGTAATTCATAGGCCTTTGGATAAACTGCTTTCATCATTCCAGCTTCAGTTTCTTCATCTCAAAACCAGTGTTGCTCAACCATTGTTTTCTATGCGATGGTGAGGGTTCCAAGTAGTATAAGTAAATCTATCTTCGTACAGTGAACACTTGCCTAGAAATAAGTTGTTGCACAAAATGGGGTACACCACAAGTCCAGTGGGCTTTAGTTTTCCTTGAGTCTCCCCCCCACCAGCCAGCCCACTAGAGCCCCTCTTTGTGCCACTAGCTTCCTTCTACTGAAATTTACCCCTCTCTCTCACCCAGATTGATAGCATTTTAGCCTCAGTCTTAACCCTAAAGCTCTACACTGGGACTCTGGACTGCAGTGCACTCACCTATGCTTCTCATAGGATAACTGTTAATTAATTGCCTCCTCCAGCTCTGAAGTTCTAGGCTTTCTGAAGACATGAACCTGGCCCTATTTGTATACACCTGTACAGTAGCCACTGAACCCAGCCACCTCTACTCTTGACCACACGGCTCCTGGCTCAGCAGGGCTTGCTCAGTACCCCAAGCAGCTGCCCAGGGGCCTCTCGCTGGATGCCAATCTGCTTCTGTCCTGCTCCTGCTCCACCAGACTCCTGCTCTTGGGCTGACCACCCCCTCTGAGAGTTATCTGGGCTCTCCATCTTGACTCAGATCAACTCCTAGCCATCACTACTTCTAACCTCAATTGAAAGACCCCAGTCCCTGCCCTGGAGTTCCGTAGCCTTACTATGTTGAGGCCCTGGACAGCCCTCAACTCCATAATGAACACTCATGAAGGCACTTTGTGTGTACATAGTTTATAATTTCCATGTGATGCCCTAAGTCACTATGGCAAAGAAATGGACATTACAGCTAACATCTCTGCAGTTGTGGTCCCCTTTTCCTGACAGCCAAACTATGCCTGCCTACTTCCTGGGAGAAAAGAAGAGAAGAGTTGTACATCTGGCCCTAACAGACTTCAAGACTCAGTACTGGCTGAGCAATGAGAAAGGTTCCGACTTTGAGGCAGGCAGAAGCTAATGCAATCTCTGTAGTCATCCGGATCGGAACCATCCACACACTATAACACTTCTCATGGAGGCCTGGTCAATACACATTTAGCTGGCTGCGAGCCTAGGAGATTCCCACAGTCCAGAGCATCCGGGCCTGGTGGATATCTCTCTGGTATTTCTACAAGCACGGGAGAAAGAGGAGGAAGTGTATTTCCCCCATTCTGAATGGCAACATAGTCAGAGGGTCCCAAGCCATGGAGCTGAGCCTTCAGAGCCTCCCTCCACCCACTTCCTGTCATCCTAGCTACTGTGACCCTCCCACCAGATCCAGGCTCTGTGCGACCTACAGGCAATGTGGTAGTGGGTGAGAATGGCAGTTGCTGCTTGCCCAGAGCCTACGAGACTTACAGAGAGTGAAACAACGAATGGTAATGGGGTATGCAGGGTGGTTGCTATGGCCCTGCAAGCCTATAGGTGTTCAGGACGACTTAGAGGAAAGGGCTGCTGGGTCAGGGCTAGGGTTAGTCACAGAGGACTTCCTGGAAAAGCCATTTAAGGGGATGCTGGGGTTCCAAGTCAGGTCTAATGACCAGTGGCCACAGAAAAGCAATCACCTATAAGAAACTGAGAAGGCCCAGCTATAGATGATGGCACAGGGGACAACAGGGCATGGGCAGTATGAGGTGTCCAGCTACAGATTCAATGAGGTCAGCTGGCTCAAGGGAGGAGGATCAGGCATTTCTTATCCCTTCTGTAAACCCTACTATGGAGCTTTGTATATAGGAAGTGTGTAACTGATTATGGCTCAGTAACTGACCAAGGATGAGGGGTTAATGAGTGGTCAGGAAGCTGGTTCTACGTAAGGGCCTTAGAAAATTACAGCATCCACTTGGAGTCATGTAATCTGTAAGTTTATGGCCCCGCTGTTGCTACTTAATAACTAAAATAAATAACTTGTTAAAAACTAATAGGAATGTGTAAAATCAGCACTGGCAGAACCTCAGTTGGCAGGCAGGAAAGCCTGGCTCTGTGAAGCCTGCCTGGTGCCATGGTCAAAACATGCCCAGGGTGGAGACCCAGAGGTGAAAAGTCACTTGCTTCTGGGAGCAAGGAACTGATGCAGAGCCAAAGCAGCAAGCAGGTTTGTCCTCTCTAGGGCAAGGGACATTGCATCCTCCGGCCCCCACGGGTAATCAGATAAGGTTATTTCACAAACACATGCATGACAATGGGAGTCCAGAGAGGCAGCCAGTTCTAGCAGAGGTCACTGGGCAAGGTTGTAGAATGTTGACCTTGAGCTAGGCTTGAGCTTCAATCAGGGGAGACCCAGATTTTCTAGAACCATCCTGTCTGTCATTCAAAGGCCCACTGGCCTTGTGGCTCTCCTTCCAGTCACCCTCTTGGCCTTCTCTCCTTGCCTGGCCTTACCTCTCAGCTGCCCCTTGATTCTCAATACATTTTCTGTTACCTCCTTAGACACACACACACACACACACACACACACACACACACACACACACACACACGGTCAGAGCCAAACACTCATGTCTATACCAAACAGCTGTGTCCATCCATGTCTCAACAACCTACAAATGCTAACCGCAGATCATATTTTATTCTGGCTAAACAACTTCCTTATATACCTGTTTCTCTTGCCTTTCCCCTCCTCCTCATTCTCCTCCCCAGATCTTTCCCTCTGCTGTTCATTCCCTCCATCCCTGCATGGTTTTGTTTAGTTGACTGCATTTTCTAGAAACACAACACAGAAAGAGATTCCTCAGAGGCAATGCAATAAATTACGTGAGTTACGCATGAATGATGGAGCCCTTGGGTAGGAGACGTGAAGAATGCTGATCATGGAAAAATAAAATTGAGCAGGCCAAATTTTACAGCAAGCAATTAGTATTAAGTAAGAATATATTGTGGGCACCAGGCCTTTGGAAACTGGCTGCCCAGCCTCCTTTTGGTAACTTGGGTTTACTAAATGGAACATAATGACACAGAACCCAAACACTGGAAGACCGTTTCATTGCTGAAGACAGCCAGCCAACAAACACAGTGGAAAAATAGGAGCAATACCTATGGTACAGACCACAGAGCCTTGGAAAACCCCGCTAGGCCACAGTTTCAGTGGGAAAAGTTCTCCAACTCCACTGAACTGGGTGCAAATAAAAATGTCACTTTGAAAGCAAGAAAGCTGGCTATTGTTTGGTTAAATATTTGTATTTGCAAAAACTTCTGTCTCGTGTTAGCAGAGGAATTTTAAAAAATAAAAATGTACATTTTTCATCAAAATGATTGCTTGGTGCTGTGCCCTCCTCCCTGGGAGGCTAAGGAGAAAACTATTTGGGTGACAGAATGGGAAAAATTAGTCACCAGTGATTCACAGAGACTATAAATATATAAATATGTGGCTATATTGTTCTTTTATTTACAGAGCAACTAGAAAGAGATGTGTGAAGGAAGCGGGAAGATGCATAAACAGGGCTGGGGGCAGGGGTCACCTGCAGGTCTGCAGAGGGCAGGACTCTCCCTCCCCCCACCCCGCCCCCAACCAGCCCCTCCGTCTCAATGTGGGTGCATAGGACCAGCTCCTGGAGGGCTCTGCAGAGCCTGCTGTTGGCCTTGAAGATGGGGCCGGTGACCACCTCCACGTCCTCCAGAAACTGTGCTGCCACAGGGTGGCCCCACAGGTTGACAATGGCTTTCCAGCACGAGGATGAACATTTCGGCAGTTTTGCCATATCCTAAGCTAGGCAGTAGAGGAAAAGCAAGGATGAGGGGGACTGCTGGCTGGCACAGTTCTATCGCCTGTTCTTCTGAATCCCCAAACCTCAAGCCCAAATCCTCTCCGCGCGCACGCGCACACACACACTCACACACACACTCACACACACGCGCGCACACACACACACACACACCTGCATCATTCAGTCCTGAAGCACTCATCCGTCACGTGTCTTGAGCCTCTATGAGCCCTACATGCGGGCACAGCCTGACCCACTCTCCCGGCTATCAGGGATCTTTCTGGCTCAGTGCTTGTCCAGTAGTGGCAGCGCAATGATGACACCAGGGCTGGAAGATCCTCCAAAGTGGCAGCACATGGGAGCTACATCTGGGCCTCTGGGAGGTTAGGAAAGGTTCCCCAGAGCAAGGTCCAGCCCAACCTTGTGAGAGTTTGGATGACACGTGGCCCAGACACCCAAGGCGGGCAAACACAGAGGGCAAAGCGAGCGAGTTCAGACTGCAGGAGGCACTGCCTCCTGGGCTTGAAGCAGAGATCAGAGAAGAGATGCTCAGATGTGAGGGGTGGCAACAGCAGCGCCTCAGAGCTGGGGAGCCAGGGTCCAATCCTGGACCTCGCGTTCTGTCATCTAGATGTGTTTTTTCTGCACCCCTTTACCCTCTGACATGTTCCCTTACAGGTGCCTTCATTGCTCCCTGGCCCACTGTCACCTTTGCCTACAGCCCTGACCCAAATGCACCCCCACACTGCATGACACAACCAGAGTACGCGCCCAGGAGCAGAGCTGCAGGCCAGTTGGTTCTGCCACTGACTAACTGCATGGATTGAGTGAGTTAACTCACCTCTCTGCACCTCCTGACAAGAAAGTAGTAGGCTCCACATTACAGGGTGCTGTGGGGTGCAGAGTTTACGTGACATGTGGCACATAGCACTCCATAAGTAGTATTATTAATAGACTGGTGCATTAGCTCCGACAGCACAGGGCTATGTCCCCAGTAAAGCACAAAGCCTGGAAGAGAGTATATGACTTCTGTTGAGTGAGTGGATTTTGTCAGCATTATGAACTGTTTTGCTCTTGCTATTAAAACTGAAATTAAAATAGCCACCTCTCTAGCTACAACCTTTATTCTTCCTACAAGGTTCCTTTCCTCCTCACTCACCCCTGCATTGCCCAGCCAGGAGCTCCCGTCAGCCTCTCCTCAGCGGTATTGAGAGGCTCCCTGCAGCCTCTGGCCTAGATAACCCCTGAACCAGCAGCCATGCCCCTCTCTGGCGCCCACTTTTGTTTACAATAGAAAATCTCTCCTCCCCCTTTGCTGAGAAGAACCATTGTGAAACAGTGTCATTTGGATCTGAGATGTCCTCCAAAGGCCGCGCGCTAGTTACCCAGTTTGGCATTAATGAGAGGTGTTGGAACCTTTAAGAGGGTGGGGTCTAATGGGAGGTCCTCAGGTCGGTGGAGGCCCCTCCCTCCCTGCGCCTCCCACTTCCTCTCTCTTTGTGCTTCCCAGTCATGAAGTAGGTAGCATTACCCTGACACACACTCCCACCTTGATGGGCTGCCTGTCCCTTTGAGGCTTGAAACCAATGGTTGTACCTAAGCACGGACAGAGCCTCCCATCTGTAGGCCAAAATGAACATTTTCTCTTCATTTTGTTGTTAAGCTACTAGAGAACTAGCACCAAACAAAATTTCTCCAAATTTCAGTCCTCCAAGAGCCACAAGTTTCCCTAAGTCTCCGCTTGTTTTGCCTTTCACAGGCAACTTTCTCCGTGGGTATCTCCTTCCTCTCAGTTGCAGCTCCTCAGCACACAGACAAGTTTAGAAGTTCCCTGTTCCCTCTGGGGAGCAGGAAGGGAGCAGCTAGGGTGAGGGTGGTACGAGCCTTCTAGGAGCATGTGTAAGGGCTGACCCACCTTGATACCACCCTTCTGTTATCTGTAACTTAGGTTTCTATTACCCCGAAGTCACCTGGGTGTCGAAACTCCCCTCCGGCCAGGGGGGTCAATGTACTCCCATTGGCCGCCCAAATGTTACCAGAACCATTCCCATTGGACTATAACCTAGACCTAAGATACCCAATCACTGTAAAGAGCCCCCGACTAACCTACGCTATTTGCTTCTGTAAAAGACGCTTGCTGATCCCCCAGCACCCTATATAAACCCGTTCATACTGCGGCTCGGGGTCACTTCGGCCTCCTGGCTAGGTGACCCTGTGCCAGCACAGCTTTTTAAATAAAAGCGCTGTTTCACTTTGAGTCTCCGACTCTTGGCTTATCCTTCTCCCGTCGTCTCCCGGACCTAACACATGTTTTTGTATGATTTCTGATTCTTTAGAGTCTTCTCTCCAAAATAAAAATACAAATAAAATCACCCAGCATCTGGACACAGCCCCAAATGAAATTCTAATAGTCATAAATAAGCTCAACTCTATTACAAATGAGCATATAGCCATACTTAAGGGATGTGGAGAGAAAGAGAATTAACTGAGGTACTTTTGAAAACCAACATTTGACTAGGGGCTGTCAGGCTTGAGACAAAAAGAATGCCGAGACTTGCTGTCTTCTCAGGAGCACATGTGTTTCTCATGAAGAACTTTGGCACCAAATGTATAATAGATCTGAGCAGGTGTTGACACACAGCAGATAAGGGAGCTACGTTTCTTGCTGAAAAAGAAAAGAGTTACAAATGGAGAACAGGAGACACTGCAAGGAGCCCTGTAGGCTTAGATTAGGATTAAAGGTGTTAATGTGAACTTGAATACATATTCAAGAGAGAGAGAACGGGAGAATTATACAATTATAGATGAATACGTATGTAGCAAGTATCCAACACATATATTCCCAAGCTCTGTCAGTTGAGGGGGTACAACAGTAAGGGAACCCAGATCTTGGTTTCTAAATGCTCTCCTTCAATTAAAAAAAAAAAATTCTAAACCTGGAGCAAGGAAGTACAAAACGAGCATAAGATATCTTGATTAGTAACCTTCCCTTGATGCTGATGGACCCATGAACTGTGTTTCTTTTATTCTTTTTCTTTTTTTTTTTAAATTTAGGACAGGGTCTACGGGTTGTACAGGGTGTACAGCATCTCATTACAGAGTTTGAACTTGTAGTGTTTCTCCTATTTTTTTGCACCACCCAAGCTCTGGGATTACAGGTACGCACCACCACACCCAGGCCTAATTGCTGTCTCAGCAAACCCCAGAGGCGGGGCCGGCATAGCACACCAGGGATCGAACCCCAGCCACCACACTCCGCAGCAGGTGCTTTAGTGCACTGAGTTATTTGGCCGGCCCCAAGATCTGTATTTCTGATTGCAGTCTGTCTCCTACTGCAGAGCCATCTTTTCACCGCTTCCCTACACACTTTAAACACATAACCACTCTGAGCTCACCATCTTTCCCTCCAGTTAGGCTCCCTGGTTCAGGCAACTCACCATCCACCTGGTTTCCAAACCTGAAACCACATTCCTGCCCCTCACAGTCCAGACAGAGAGCTTGCTGGCGCTCCGCCTAGAGTACTCCCCGGCCACTCCCATTCCTTGCCCCACCCAAGTTGAGGCTATCAACCTCTCTGGCCAGAATGAAGGAAACAACCGCCGGCACCGCCTTCTACCTCTGGCTTCACGCACCACTGCGTCCCGAGTGTTGCAGCCAAAGCTAACCACGACCTTTCTCACAGCCTTTGCTGCCTCTGAGAATAAAGCCAAAACATCTTAATACAGTGTCAGAGTTGTGCATGAAGTAGCCGCCTGCCCCCACCCTCCTCACCAGTTCGGTCTTCCACTCTTTTCATAATTGTCTAGGGGTGCCGCCTGGCCCTGGAGAAGCACCACATGTTGCTGACCCCAAAACAGCACCCCCTAGGCTCTGTGTCTTATCCCCCCAGCTTCTTTTTCCCTCCATTGCACTTAGAACTGGTGATGATCTGGTCAGTTATCCATTTATGTATTTATTTATTGTCTATTGCTATAACATAAGCTCTATGAACCATTTTGAAAACTGATAAACTATAATTTACCATTTAATCACTTTAAGTGTATACTTTAGCAATATAAAGCATATTCACAATGTTTATCATTACTATTCACTGCCAAAGCATCAATCAAAAAAGAGTTCAAGGGGCCAGCCACATAGCTCAGCGGACTAAGGCACCTGCTTAGGCAGAGAGCAGGGACTAGGGGTTCTGTTGCCTGCAGCACAGGCCATGTTGGCCCCTACCCCCGGGGCACACTAAGCAATTGAGACTGGGCACAGTGGTGTACACCTGTAATTCCAGCGCTTGGGAGGCTGAAAACAGGAGGAGCACTACAAGTCTGATCTGTGTAATGAGATCCTATAGAACCTGTACTAATTACATGAAAAAGTTCTGTGCTCCTTAACTAATAACTCCTCATTACACCCTCCCCTAGGCCCTGAGAACTACTATTCCATCCTCTGTGTCTGTGAATTTGCCTATTCTAGGTTCCTCAAGCAATACTTGTCCTTTCATGTCTAGCTTATTTCATTTAATATAATGTTTTCAAGGTTCATCTAGCTATGTTGTAGTATGTTTCCTTCCTTTTAATCATTAAATTTTAAATCACGTGTGTATGCTACATTTTGCATACCCGTTTGTCTGCTAACGGGCCTGTGAGCTATTTCCACATTCGGCTGTTTGCATGGCTTTTGTCCATTGGTGTAAAAGTAGTACCAAAACCCAGGAGTCTTGTCACCAATAATTCCCTTGGGTCTGGAGCACGGTGGGAATCCTAGGGGTTGACCACTACTCATTTGTACATCCTGCCCTGCGTTCATACTGCTTCCCCTGTCTAGAAAACTTCCTCTTCTCATTTTTGGAGAAAATGTTTTCATCTTTGTGAAAAAACTTTACTTTCCCCAAGGAACGTCTCCTGACAAACAACCCATCAACAATCAACTACACACACACACACACACACACACACACACACACACACACACACACACAACCACACACTTCCCAGTACTATCATTGTGTGCTAGGTCATATTAGAGTTACGCATTTATGTGCCTCATTTGATGGCATATCTGTCTCCTTCTAGAACATGAGTCTCTTGAGAGTTGGAATGCTGTCCTAGGGACCTCTGTGGCTTCTAAACCTGGATGGTGCCTTGGAAACAGTAGATTGAGAAATAAGTTAATCATTGATTTAATAACTGAATTCATCTCTTATGTCTTCACTAGTCTTTATTCTATATACAACCAGAGACATAATACTCTGGCTATCCTTTTCTTTAGTTAGTGCAGTCACTGTAGAATAAAAGCAGGAAAGGCTGTGTGGTGATGCATGCCTGTAATCCCAGCACTGAGGAAACTGAAGCAGGAGGATCACTGAGAGTTTGAGGCCAGCTGGGGCTACAAAGTGAGACTGTGTCTCAAAATAAATAAATAAAATAAAATAAAACAAGAAGAGCAAGTTAGTATGCCCCAATCAGAAGGACAACTAGAAAGGTAGAGTGACAACACACCTGACACATCTGGGACAGTCCTCACATTTGTTGTCCCCACTTATCTTCCTTTTATTGGGTTATAATAATTATCTATATTTATGGGTTACACTGTGACAATATAGTACATGTATGCAATGTAGAATTACCAAATTAGGGTAAGTGACATTTTTAGCTTTTTAAACATTTGTCTTTTTTCTATTTGGGGAATCTTTGAACTCTTGTCTTCTAGTTCTCTATAAAATACATAGTACAAAATGGCTATACTCCTAAAAGCAATCTATGAATTTAATGCAAAGATCTAGGTGAAAAGGTCTACAACTTTGAAATAGGAAAAAACACTTGAAGTTATAAGTACACATAAAGACTCCTCAGACAACACTCTAATAGCTCTAAAGACAGCTGCAAAAACCAACAAATGATACTGCAGCAAATTAAAAACTGTCAGCATAGGAAAAGAAACATTACTAGAATGAAGGAGCAACCTACAGAATGGGAGAAAAACCTTTGCTATTCTTCTAAATGAGGCTCAGTGCTCCCACTATCATCTAAACAACTTTAAAAAACTAAACTTCAAAAGAACTGCCTAATAATAAATGGGAAATGAACTCAACAGACACTTCTCAAGAAAGAATAATTACATTAAAAACGTTTGATATCTTTAATCATCAGAGAACTGCAAATCAAAATTATATGAGGATTTCATCCCACCACAATCAGAACAAGAGTGACTGCTGTCCAGCGTCAGTGTGGAAAAAATATTTATGCACCATTGGTGAGAATATAAATTACTCCAGCCACTATGGGAATCAGTAAAATAAACTAAAAACCAAACTACTGCATGATCTAATCATACCACACCTTGGTACATACTTAAAGGAATGAAAGTCAGCCTATCCATGTTTATGGTAGTACAATCCACAATGGCCAAGATAAAAAAGAAAATCTGGCTAGGTGCCCTTCAATGGATGAATGGATAAAAAAAAAATAATACACACATAGACACACACACACACAACAGACCATTATTCAGCCATAATGACAAAATAACATCTTTTGGAGGTAAATGGATTGCATCACAATAACTGAAATGTCAGGCTCAATCAGACAAGTTTCGCATGCTTCCCTTGAAGTGGAATTGAGCAAAACAAAAAGATGACATGAAAATAGGAGGGAGATGTCAGACAAGAGGAAGGAGATTGATGGAGGGGGAAAGCGTCTAAGGGGGGCCAGCCGGAGGGCGGTGGATATGATTGAAATAGCATATGAATGCATAAAAATTCTACCAAGAAACATGATATTTTGTAAATTTAATATACACTAATAGAAACCTATGGGAAAAAAGCTGAAAAAAAAATACATAATACAAGGGCTGGGGCGATAGCTCAGTAGAATAAGCACTTGCCTGGCAAGTGCATGGGCCTGAGTTCAAGCTGCAGTTCCACAAAAAAATAATAATAATAATAATAATAAAATAAAATACATAATACATTGCTACGAGTTATGGCCACCACCCTGCTCTGCTCAGAACATACGTTTTCTACTGTGGAACACTATTGTGGCATCTGTCGTCTACCTCATGAACTTCCCCATCAGCTTCTGTTGCAGTCCGCCAATGCAGGATCTGCTTGCTAACCTGGAACATGTGTAAAAGCCTTGCCCACAGGCGTTCATCCTTCACTGCTGCCCTTTGCTCCGCTTGCTCCTGCCCTGTACTTCCAAATAAGCTCTGGCCCTGGGGTCTCTGTCCAAGGGGCTGGCTCTGGGAGAACTCAGATCAAGACACTGAACTACCTTTTTTTTTAATATCCATAGTTACTTTCTTTTATTTTTTAAAAAGTAAAATCATTCACAAAAACACTAGAAATGATGCAAAATTTCATTAAACAAACTAATAGAAATTCAACTATGGTTGCATTGCATAAGGTCATCTTCAAATTAATTATTTAGGATACCAGATATAAACCTGAAAAATTGGTCTTATAAAAGTTACAAGGAATAAGAGAAGAAAAAAAATTAGCTGCATAATTATCCAAACTCTCCTACATATATACAGTAACATATCTTTTCCTTTCTTTTGTCCTTTTCCTCATCCCAGTTTTTTTTTTTTTTTTTTTTTTTTTTTTTTTTTTTTTTTTTTTTTTTTTTTTTTTTTTTTTTTTTTTTTTTTTTTTTTTTTTTTTTTTTTTTTTTTTTTTTTTTTTTTTTTTTTGCCATCAAACAGATTCTTTCCCTTCCACAGTATCTATTGTCCCTTTCAAATTTTATTTACTCTTTCAGATTCTCACACTAGCAAGATGATGTGTGCCCCTGGGAGTCTGATTTATTCCACATCCCAATATGGTGTCTAGTTGGATCCATTATCCATAAAAGCCTCAAATTTATCTTTTTATAGCTGAGTAATACTGCATTGTGCAAAAGCACCAAAGCTTTTTAATCCATTCCTCAACTGATGGCCATTTAGGTTGTTTCCCAGATTTAGCTGTTCCAAATGGTGCTGCCAGGCCTAAGGGACCTTCTCACCTTCCACCACCCACTTTCTGCACCCCGTCGTCTGACATCCCTGTCCCCACTACCTTTTCTCCTTCGCCTGCATACACAGTCCTCTTTCCAGGAACCTGGTTTTCTCCCCTCCATGCAGTGCATGGCTAAGCTGCCAGTGGGTTGCAGGTCCCAGGCTGAGGTCTGCTGCTGGTCATGCCTGTCTCAAGCCCACTCACCCTTGCGTGAGACTGGTGAGGGGGAACTGCGCAGAAACTGAGGGCCATGCTGCAGCCCCAAACCCATTTCTTTATCACTAAGTGCCAACACCACAGTTAAACCTGAAGACTGAGGGCTTAGTTTAGTAGAAGCAACTCATACATGGGTATATTATTATGGTTTATGTCTAGTTGTCTACCCAAAGCTTCATGAAATCATGGGGCGAGAACTTCCATAGATTGAGACTTGACTCATGAGTCACTGGGATTATGTGTTTTTATTGCTCATGAGACTATCAGTCTGAGTACTGCTGGGAATTATAGGTGTGGCCTGAGGTGGATAGGCTAAGGCAGAGAGCCTGATGTAATTTAAAGAGAGGGACAAGCGTTGTTGCTCTCTGCTCCCCTGGTTGTTCCGTTGCCTCTGATGCCATTGTTGCTGTTCCTCCACCATGAACTGCTGCTCTCTGCCATGTGCCTCTCTGCCTTGAAGCCAGCCAAATATGGACTGAAGCCTCCGGTAACTGTGAGCTAATAAACCTTTCCTTCCTTCATTTTGAGTGTCGGGTATTTGTCCCAGCAACAAGTAGAAGAGTAACTAAGACATGTATGTTGTCTTAGCAGAACAGCACGATAACATGCATCCTGTAGGTTCTCCACCACTGTCCTAGACCCTAAGATCTTTAGAGGCCTCCTGATCAGATTCTGCAGAGTCAATGCCAGCTGCAGCTCAGTCAGCCCTGATGATTTGCTCTTGGATCCAGCTGCAACGGCTGGCCTTCATCATCCATTCTACCTGGTAGCAGGCTTAGTGTGGGTATGGCCTTACAACAGTCATAGGGACCAAGTAGGATCTCTGTCAACCTTTTGGAACCAAAGATTTTATTCACAAGAAAAGAAAGGAATGATCTTTATAGAACTTTTAGAAAATATGGGGAAAATAAAGATTACTTACATTCTACTTGCAGAACTCACCTTCAGTATCGCCTCGCTGCTTTCTTTTGGACCCTTTATCCATGCTTACCCAACTGAAGTCCCACTGGTGTCATTCTCCACTCAATACTGAACCAGAGACATTTCTCCACTCTTATTTTGTACTTGGAAACTATTAGGGGAGAGAGGTTTCTCTCTTCCTTGGACGTTTTCATGGTGGAAGAAAAGAATGGGTATTTGGGGGAGAATTCTTCCACTGTGCTTGAGAGAGGGAAGCACCTCTCAGGGTGACATGGGTGACTGTGGGTTACGAGTGCAGCTGAGCTCCCTGAGAACAGTGATGGTTCTGACCTCGGCTGTGTATGGAAGCTTCTATAACGTGATGCCTGCAGCGCATAACGGCCTTGGAAAATTCTGTCAGAGCTCCTGCTTCCCCCATCACTGTTCTTCCCCTTAACTGCTGCTCTGCTCCTGCTACCTTGCATCGCATTGATTTCCAGTGAAAGACTGCATGGTAAAGAAGTTGTGTGTAAGTAGAGAGGAAGCTCTGTTCAAGGCCCTCAAGGACTCGCCCATCCCTTGCTGAGATGCTGTCAAGTTAAAGCTGCCCCTTTCCCTTGCTCTGCATCCAGGGGATTTGATCTGTCGGGGATCCTGTTGGTTTTCCTGCTCTGTGCTGACTCATGCAATTGAGAAAAGCACATAAAGAGTGGCACCTAGTTTTTCTCTTGTCCCTTTCTGCTGAGAACTAATATTAAAATTGTATAATTTAGACGGATAAAAGAAGGCTAAATGTTCAACTAAAACAGTTGAAAATAGTAGCCCTGTAGCCAGGCGTGGTGGTGCACGCCTGTAATCCCAGCACTCGGGAGGCTGAGGCGGGAGGATCGGTGAGAGTTCGAGACCAGCCTGGGCTACAAAACTGAGCTCAAGGCCAGCCTGCTCTGTACAGTGAGACCCTGTCTCAAAAAGACCAAAAAAGAAAAAAAAAAAAAAATAGTTGCCCTGGAGAGGGACGGCAGTGGCCGCTCTTGTTTCCCTAACAAGTATCGTAGGACTCCCTGCTTTTTCAGTCATATGCAACTTTGCTTACAATGAAATAATAACTTAAAGGAGAGAGACAAAGCCTGAAGCGCTGACCTAATGGTGAACACGTTTCGGCTATAAACTTCTTATGACTGTTAATAGCTGTCTACTATCCCATCGCATAGATATAACACAATTATTACTTCCACTTTCTAAACATGACCCTTGCTTCTAAACGATATTTTTCAGAATACTGAAATGTATAGTGAGATTCCCCACCCCTTCTCTCTCTCTCAAAAAAAAAAAAAAAAAAAAAAAAACAGACAAAAAAGGAAAAGGACTATCATGACCATATCAGGGATTCTCATTCTTGTCCAGAAGTAAGGCTCATGAGGACAGGGACCACATAGCATCCAGTGCGTGACTGGCACACAGTAGCTCTCCAGATAGATTTGGTGAATGCACACATGTCCCCATTCCTGCTGAACTTAGGGCTTCATGCTCTGTAAAGGAGGCATAGCATAGGTGCTCAACAGCATGTTATTTTCTTTATCAGGGGATTGAGCATGGCAGGGAAAAACCACCTGTCACCAATCACCATAACGAAGGGCTTGAACTCTATGCTTATGATGACCTCTTCCTGAAGAACACAGGTTCTTTCAGATTTTTGCCTTGTAGAGATCTCATGCATCTCAGCCACAAGCCTTCCTGGCTTTGTCTTCAGGAAATCTATGCTGACTTCTCCCTTGACTCATATTCTTTTTTTAGTCCTCTCTTCCAGGAGCCCAGAAATCATCATTATTTGACTATGCAGAGAACATACCCAGGAGCAGCTGCTTTGTTTTGTCTATTTGTTTCATTGTTTTGTAGTATTTGAGGTAGAACATAAGGCCTTTTTGAAAGATATGGTCTTATTAATTTACTTCATTTCCCAGACTGGGCTTGAATTTGCAAACCTCCTGCCTCAGCCTCCAAGCATGCCAGGATAACAAATGTGTGCTGCCATACCTGGAAAGGCTGCTTTTTTGTGTGATCCTCACCCACCTATCCTCATCACCAAAGCCACTCCAAGCATCTTTAGTGATTTATATTCATTCAGACACTGAAGAGTATGTATGGTGCACAAAGACTTGATGTGGCTTTATCATGATTTAAAATTGTCTTTGAAGAAGATCTATAACAGAATCCTGCTTTAAGACCTTACAACCACTTGTCAGAAATTGAGGATTCCAAGAGCTGGGATGGCAGTGGGCATCCAGAGTGCCGAGAGAATTGCACACTGCTGCACCGTGCAAATGTACTTTGACAGATCAGAGGAGGGTTCTGGTGCTGTGGGAGTGGGAGGGCTCAAGAAGCAGACTCTCTGTCCTCAGGAAATTTACACATATAAAGCAACAGAAACAACCAATATGCACAGAATTCAATATTGTCAATATGAAGTGACATTTTAAGGGATCATTGACCAAAAAAAAAAAAAAAAAAAAAAAAAAAAAAAAAAAAAAAAAAAAAAAAAAAAAAAAAAAAAAAAAAAAAGAACAGAAAAATAATACAACACATGTTGGATCCAAGCCAATCCCTTCTCCAGAAGTCGACAAGACTCCCGGCAGCCTGGTCCCTTATTCCAGGCCTGCAGTTCCTGTAAGATACCCAATTCCCCACATCCTGAGCAGTCCATTGGAGAATCCCTAACCAACTCTAAAAGTTTCCTCTGCAGAGAAAACAAGAACCAAAAACTGTGAAATTAGAGAGCTATGGTATAGTAAAGAAAGATGGAGCCAGGCATGGTGGCGCATGCCTGTAATCCCAGCACTCGGGAGGCTGAGGCAGGAGGTTTGATGTGAGTTCAAGACCAGCCTGGGCTACAAAAGTGAGCTTAAGACCAGCCTGAACTGCATAGTAAGATCCTGTCTCAAAAAAGATGGAAAAAAAAAAAAAAAGAAAGATGAGGCTTCAACCCCATACAGAGACTCTCACGTTCACTTCCTTTCACAGCCCCATTCCAAAAGCCTGTCTTCTCATTGGCTCGACAATGGCTGTTGCCATGACTACTGGTGTTTGAGGAGTTCCTCTGATTTGGGATCCCACCTGGAAGAGGTGGGCATTTGTAGCCACATGATGCTTAATGTAAGCTTTAGCAAAGTCAGTTCTTTATATCATCTTTCTCATCATTGCCCCATTCCCTTGCCCCCATGGCTTAAGGTATTTGTAGGAAGTTTGAGTTACTCTTACTACAATGGAAAAGACTCCTATGATTTATTTTCTGTCTTTTTTGAAACAGGGTTGCATTGTCCAGTAGAAGCTGGTCTTGAACTCTAGCCCCAGGCTGACCTGGAACTCTCAGTGATCCTACAGGCCTTAGCCTCCTGAGTGCTGAAATTATAGGTGTGTGCCACTGCACTTGGCAATGATTCAAGTTTGGGAGGTGGATTCTTTTTTTTTTTTTTTAAGCAGGAAGCAAACTTGGCCTCACCTTTGTCAAACAGGTATTGCACCACTAGGCTACATCACCAACCCTAAGACTTCTATGACTTAGATTTTAAAAATATTTCCCCAAGGCCTCATGTGCTAGAGGGTGCTTGGATCACTCATTAGTAGATTTATGTACCCATGAGTTCAGTAGCTAAGTGTGCTGGTAAGAGACAGGCCTGAGTTGCGGTAGATCACTGGGAACTGGAAGGCAGATTTATGACCCCAACACTTCTTTTTTCTCTCTGCCTCCTGGATGCTGGGAGCTGACTGCTTTTCTTCTTCTGTGTCCCTGTGCCATGTTGCTTCTGCCATGGGACTATCCAAATATGAACTGAAACTGAACCAGAATAAACCCCTCATCCCCTAAGCTGTTAGTGTCCCGTGCTTTTTCCCAGTGATGAAAAAGTAACAGAGACAAGGACAGACCAAAGACCTCAAGGTTTAGCCTCAGACGCTGTATTTCAGGCTCAGGACACTCACTGCGCAGCCATGGGGGTCACGTTTTTGCCTCCTTGTTGAGCTGGAGGGTTGCTCCTTGGGTAGCTCTTTCAGTTTTGGTTGTCCTACATGATGTTCAGTGCTGCTACCAGCATCCTGGGGACCTCTCTGCTGGCCTTGACCTTCATCACTGGTGAGTTTTCCACTTCATATGCCTGCATATATCTCCATTTTGCTATCATTTGCAAGCAGTGATACTTAAGTTCTGTGTTTATCACATGCAGGTAGAAAGGTAGCATGATTGAATTATAGGAGCTTTCAACTTCATTCACTTCCAAATTAGCTGACACTAGAAATCTTTATATGATGAGGTCCCAAGATATCTTCCTAAACCTAGATAGTTTCTAGTCCCCAAGTGTGAAATCCTCAGGGAATTCTCCAAACATTCAATGTAACTACACTGGAATTTTATACACTTTTTGTTGTTTACCTCAATTTCATATATCAAATAATATATTTGAGCCATCTCTCCCTGCTGTAGTAAAAAGGGTTTAAATATTCCTCTTTCTTCTTGGTTCTCATGAGTAAATGTCTTAGAGTTTGAGACACTGAACACAACACTGGTTCTATGTTATTTGTACATTTCATAACTTACTTATGATCCTAGAAGCTTCATAGAACCCCCTGCTACCTAATTCAGCACCCTGCATATAATAGAGACTCAGCAAGTATCCATGGAGTTGAATTGCTATACAAAAATCTTCAAGCTAGGTATCTAACCTCCATCACTGACTTGGAACTTCAAGTCTTCCAGATCTTAGCCTCCTGCGTAGAAAATAAGGGTACTAATACGTGTTTCACTCCAGAAATTTACTTCTAGAAGTAAATTAGCCTGGCTTTATAAATGGTATCCCTGAGATAAAAGCACATGTTCCTCCAGAAATTAGGGAAAAAATGAAAAAAATATCATAGTAATACGAAAGCTGTCCAAGTTAGATAGTGTAGCGTCAGCAATTATCAAAGCAATTCAAGCAAACTACACGTGAAGGACAAATCAGAAGTAGGGTTGGAATGGGGGGCAGCAGAGCATAGCAGGGAAGGGAGTAGAGGAGGGATGGGTACCACAGCATGTTGTGCTCGTGCCATTCACAGTGGACTGGGCACAGAGAGCTGCAGAGCAGAACTAAGCTCGAGAGCAGTCACGAGGACAGGGTCTTGCACAGGCACTATGCAGGTTTCCTTTTCTGCATGCCAGCCAAAGTGTTCTTGGGCTTAGAGCTCTCTAAGTCCATAGAGGGCAAATAAAATGGAGAAAGGCCCCCAATCAAAGCAGGAAAAGGTAGAAATGGAACCCAGAAATGTACCTATAACAGGGCATTTTGATTCAGATGGACTCCTTTAAGAAAGGAGCCACTTTCCACACTGAGCCAATAGAACTACAACAAACAAAAGCTAAAAAGCACATTGGTTCCTGGAAAAACACAGAAGTTGGAAAGTGGTAGTAAAAGCAAAACATTACAAAAAGCCTGAGAATCAGGGAAAAGACAAGTCACAGTTAAGAGCATATAGAAAACTGGGGGGGGGGTGTTAATGTAATTATTAAAAGATACTTAAAACAGATACATGTGAAATAAATGGCATAAATATAAAGAAGGCTAAAAGGTAACAATTAAGCATGGGCTGATTTTCATTTCTCAAGACTGAAAATGAATAGAGACATTCATTATTTATCAAGCAGCTGGGGCTGGCGAGATAGCTCAGTGGTCTACAGCCCCTGCTTAGGCAAGCTTAGGCACAGGGGACCATGGTTCAATACCCAGCACAACATGCCTCCCCAGCCCTGCCCTCAGGGTGAGCAGAAAAAAACAATTGTTCAAGATATCAAGGAGCTGTGCTGCGTGTGATGGCTCACACCTGCAATCTCAGAACTCGAGAGGGTGAGGTAGGAGGATTGCCACGAGTTTATGGCCAGCCTGTGTACTGTAGTGAGTTCAAGGGTATCCTGAACTGCATAGCAAGACCCTGTCTCAAAAACACAAAGCTAAACATAAATGTAGTGATAGCCAAGAGTAGGTGATGCAGTCATGGACAGGTAGAGATCACTTTACTCAGGTAAAAGCCAGAGCGATCAACATGGGCTGAGGGCAGGAGCTCTCAGGACCATGGATAGCTCTGACCTCTCCGTGTCTAGGTCAGAGCTAGTCTTTTAGACAGTGCTACCAGAAGGAGAAAAAGGAGGATGAGAAAGAAGGGGGGGGGGGGGGACGAGGAGGAAGAAAAGGAATAGGAGGCAGAGGAGGAAGAGGAAGAGGAGCAAAAATAATGAGTTCATTGCCAAGTTCGCATCTGAATGTTAAAAGGATCTGGCTTGCCTCCTGATACTCTGAGGAGTAGTTCTTATCTATCTGGTGGCCTTGGTCACCTCTGCTCAGAGGTGACATGAGACAGAAGAAAGGAAAACAGCTGAACTGGGAACTGGAAAGCTTGGTTTTTCTTTTTTGCTCTTGGCGTGGCCACTTGCTAGCTGTGTGGTCTTGGAGAAAGCAAATTTGGTAAGGCTCAGTTTTTCACCTCAGTAAAATGAGGTTAGGAAGGTGTTCCCTACTGCCTTTAAAAGAACTCCTGGGAAAATTAAATAAGGTCATGTAAAAAAGTGAAAGTGAAAAGTGAAAGAAAGCACTTTTAAACTGTAACAGCTTCATTAAACATGTGTGGTTGTTGGAATTAGCTCTCTACAAAGTGAATAAAAGAGTTCCACAGAAACTCAGTGAACTGGGAAACTTGGGAAGTTGGCCAAAGGGTCTCCAAAAATGTGAGTAAAGGCCTGAGAGGAATGTGGAATTTTAAAAGCTCTTGGAAGTGGACAGAAAGAAGAAAAATGGAAAAGAGAGGAGAATAGTGATATACACCTATAATCCCAGGACTTGGGAAGCTAAGACAGCAGGATCACAAGCTCAAGGCCAATATGGACTACATAATGTCTCAAAACAGCAAACAAACAAAATGAAAAAAGTAGCAAAAGAGGACAGACTTGCAAGTAGTCTTGATATCCACCCTCCAAACAGAAGTTTGATTATTTTATGTAAATTTAAGACTAAAATGTAAAATGGCTAACATATCAAATGGGTCCAAATCTATTTGAAGAGAATTAAACATCTTTCTGCAATTTGTAAAAATGTCTTTTCTGACCAGACTGGACCTCCTTTGTCTTATTCTTCCTTAGCTTTAATTTGAGTATTAAAAAATATAACAGGTGATCATTATAGGAAAAATAAATACATGAAGATAATATTAGATCAAGTGTAGTATAATCCCAGCACTTTGAAGACTGAGGCAAGATTACAAGTTCAAGGCTAGCCTAGCCTGGATTAAATAGTGAGGTACAGGATAGACAACATAGTAATAGTCTGTCAGAAGAAGAAGAAGGAGGAGGAGGAGGAGGAGGTGGAAGAGGAGGAGAGGGAGAGGAGGGAGAGGAGGAAGAGGAGGAAGAGGAGAAAGAAGAAGGAGAGGAAGGAGAAGGACAAGGAGAAGGGCAAGGGGAAGGAGAAGGAGAAGGAGAAGGAGAAGGAGAAGGAGAAGGAGAAGGAGAAGGAGGAGGAGAAAAAGAAACAGCAGCAGCACTGGGGATTTAGCTTAATGGCACAATACCTGCCTGGCAAGGGTGAGGTCCTGAGTTCTATTCCCAGTGTACAAAAAAGAAAGAAAGAAAGAAAGAAAGAAAGAAAAAACAATTGATTCAAACAAAAATAAAAAGGAGAAAAAAAGAAATACTCTCAGTCTTACAAACCCAGATAGAATTTTCCAAACATTCCTCTTTTATTTTTCGATTTTATTTATTTATTTATTTATTTATTTTCATTTTAGGGAAGGGTCTACAGGGTGTTCAGGGTCTCACCACTAGATTGGACTCATAGTGATCCACCTGTTTGCAGCCTCCCAAGTGCTGGGGTACAGGCCTGTGCCACCATGCTCACTCTCAATTGCAGTCTTAGCATGCCCCAGGGGCGGGGCTGGCATGGCAGGCCCTGGGATCAAACTCCTGTCCATGTGCCTGCCTGGAGACACTTTAATCTGCTGAGCTATTTGGCCAGCCCTCATTCTTCTAACTTTGGAATACTCAGAAAAAGTGCTGGCTTCATTCACTTTTATAATTAGCAAATATGGGATCATCGTCATGCTATTTTATAGTATGTCTTTCTGACAGCAAACAGGTCATACAGATACCAATAAATAAGCAGAAAACACAGTTTTAATGGTTATATATATTTATTATATAAATATGTCATAATTATTTAATCATTCCCTTATTGTTGGATATCTCTGCTGCATCCAAGATTTATCTTTAAGGGTACTTTGCGGGAAGTTAGGGCAATGGTTAAAATTGTGCATTCTGATGATTACATAAGCACAGCTTTCAGATTCTCCATATAGCCACTGTGTTCCTTTGGGAATCTTACATAATCTCTTTAAGGCTTAGTTTCATAATCCATGAAATGGGTTTATAATACCACTTACACCATGTAAATTCTAAATCAAGAAGATATAAAAATTCTAAATAACCCAATATCAGCCAATAAAATTGAAAGTATAATTAAATATTTAGCAACAAAGAAAAGTCCACACCCTGATGGATTCACCATTGGATTCTGTAAGAAATTTACAGAGGAAGTAATGCCACCAGTGATGAAACTCTTTAAGGAAACTGAAGAGAAGTAATATCTTCAAAATTATTTCTGGAAGCTACTAGTACTCTGATTCCAAAACCAGAAAGGAAACCAACCAAAAAAGAAAACTACAAGCCAATCTCACTAATCAACTCAGACACAGAAATCTTTACTAAGATACTGGCAAACTGAGTGCAACAAATCATCAAGAAAATTATGCCCCACGACCAAGTAGGATTCATCTGCATGGTGCAATGTTGTTTCAACAAACAAAAATCAATAAATGTAATCCACCATATTAACAGAACCAAAAGCAGAAAGCACCTGATCATCTCAATAGATGCAGAACATTCATTCATAATTTTTAAAACCTACAGAAAATTAGAATAGATGGCTTTTTAAAATCTCAATATGATAAAAACCATCTATGACAAACCCACAACTTACATCATACTAAATGGTCAAAACTGAAAGCTTTACTCTAAAATCAGGAATAAGACAAGGATGTCCTCTACCATCAGTCCTATTCAATATAGTTCTGGAAATATTAGCCTGAGAGATTAGATAAGAGAGAGAAATAAAAGAAATAAAGATAGGAAAGGAAGAAATTAAACCATCGCTCTTCACAGATGGTATGATACTCTACACAAAAGACCACAAGAACTCCATCAAGAGATTTCTAGAATCAATAACCAAGTTCAATAATGTAGCTGGATACAAAACTCAACACTCAAAAATATAGTTTTTCTGTATGCAAACGACAAACTCTCACAAAGAGAAATTAGGGAAATCTAACTTGTGATAATAGCATCTAAGAAAATGAAATAATAGGAATCAGTCTAACAAAAGAAGTGAAAGATCTATACATTGAAAATTATAGTACTCTATAAAAGGAGATGGAAGAAGATATAAGAAACTGAAAGACATCTCTTGCTCATGGAGAGAAAGAACCAACATACTGAAATGGCCCTAATCCCAAAACTGATACAGATTTAATGAAATCCCAGTCAAAATGCCATTAACATACCTCACAGAACTGGATAACTGAATAATGCATTCTTAAAATTTGTCTTTTTGTCTTTTTGAGACAGTCTTGCTATGTAATTCAGGCTGGCCTTGAGCTCACTTTTGTAGCCCAGGCTGGTCTTGAGCTCACATCGATCCTCCTGCCTCAGCCTCCCAAGTGTTAGGATTACAGGCATGCGCCACTACACCTGGCTGCATTCCTAAACTTTTTAGGAACCAGAAGAGATCTAAAATAGCAGAAGCAGTTCTGGGCAACAAAGGTGAGGCGAAGAGCATCAAAATCCCTGACCTGAAATTATATTATAAAGCTACTGTGATAAAATTAGCATGGTACTGGGAAAAATATAAACAGACCTGAGGACCAGTGGAACAAAACAGAAGATGAAGCTGCAACTCCAAACACATTGTCACTTTGTCTTTAGCAAAGCAGCCAAGGATGTCACTGGAAGATAGTGTTTTTAATAAACGGTGTTGAAAAACTGGTTTTCCACATGCAGAAGACTAAACTGGACCCATGTCTATCGCTAGACACTAAAGTGAAGCCAAAATACTCGAACTAAATATTTACATAGAAACACTAATTTTATTTCATTATTATTATTATTTTTATTTATTTATTTATTTATTTTTTTTACAAGCACTGGCAAGCTTTATTAGTGAACAATTCTGCTTGTTTTATTTTTCACTGGTCTGTTCTCGCGTGCTTCCAATGATATCAGAATTGTTATAGGCAGCTGAATTACATAGAAATATTATAAGCAGTCAGACAGGGTCAGGCCTTCAAGGAAGACATAGAAGACAAGGTGACTTTCCAACTAGAGACAGACACTCCTCCATCATGGGCCAGATCTCAAGACAAGAGTAAACAGAAGCAACTACATACTTCCCTAGGGATGGGCATCAGGGATTGATACTCTAAGTAGGTATCAATCACCTTAAAAGATCCTGGAAAGAGTCACGAGCCTGTGCTCAATAGGTGGCATTCTTGCCTGGTTGCTACGTGACTTGCCTTCCCATTAGATCCCGATGTTCATCAATTTTACCTGAGCAATGGTGCTTGTAATTTCACTGGTTGGCCATAGTTTTGTTCCACCTCATACTCACCTATGCGAGTTCCCATGTCTTCTCTATAAAAGTCCCTGGAAGAGACAGCCTTTGGGGGACACTCACTCAGGACCCCCCCTCTTGTACCTCTCTTGGACAGGAGCTTTCTTTCCCTCAATATGTTCTGCTCATTACCTCCATTTGTTCCTAAAATTCCTTCTTCGGTTTTAGAGAACACGAACTCTTCCCAGGTACTTTTCAGGTTGGGGATCGGTTTTCCTTATATCATTTGGAGGTTCCCTATTGGAGGTCATCCACACCAGATCAGTGTTTTCTTCCTGCGTCAGAATCACCTGGATCAATCATTGCCAGTGTGCATACTCAGTAGCATTTTCCACGTGCCAGCCCAGTTAAATATTACTGCCGCTATAGTGGTGGACACCAGTGTTGGTCAACATGGCATAGTACTCTCTCTCCTCAAGCCTGGGCAGTTGTTAGCAGGGGCGACCAATTTCACTTTGCCCTGTCTGATCATCTTCAGCGTCTGCTTGTACCCCACCACGTACTTTCCACTTTTCATAACAAGTTAGAGCCTGGAGTTGATGGACTCCTGGGAGTTTTCAGTCTTTTTTGCGGCCACCATCTTCCTGCCTTAGGTGTGGACGGCCCTCAACCAGGAGCAGCTGCTAAGATGGCTGGGGAGTGAAAAAGGAAACAGAAACACTAATTTTAATAGAAGAGAAAAATAGGTGGAAATCTTGAAGACATAGATGGGGGCAGAAACTTCATGATCAAAACCCAAACTGCACAGAAAATGCTACAAAGAATCAATAAATGAAATCTCATTATTACTAGAAAGCTGTTGCGAAATTTAAAAATTTAAAAATTTTTGGCCCATTTTACTGCTGGATAAAACAGCTTGCTCACATCAGGAACATTTACCCTATTCCTATTCCCTGTGGAGTGTGTGCCTCTTCCCTCTCTTCTGCAGGTGTTCCTCACAAGGCTTTCAGCCTGTGAAGCCCTTCCCCATCTCCTGCAAGGGTAGACTTACTCATTCAGGCTAAAAATTTCCAGTTGAAGGATTTTATATCCCTGTTCATGCACCAGTTATCAGGTTAATGTTATTCCTTAGTTAGTATAGACTGATCAGGTCCACAGCCTTCCAAGTGAGTGGACAACAAAAGCTAAAGAAAGAGATAAATGGTATGAGTTCAGGTCTCTAGGAGGATCAAAACGTTCTCACAGAATTTGAGATTCTCTGGGGTCTAAGACCAAGCTCCCTGGGCCACCTCACCTGTATTTATCTAGTTATGAGAACAGGGAGGAGAATATTCGACAAGGGTGAGCATCGCTCAAGGACTTCTCCAAGTAGGGCATTGTGTCAATTTAAGAGAATCTCGATACTGCAGGAAGGTCTCCACCCAGGAATGAGAGGCCTGAGGCTATAGTCTTTATCTAGCTGAGGTTGCAGCCAGGGAGCTTTAGCTGTGACCTTATCTTATCCTTTGAGACTTCCAGGGCCTCACTCACCATTGCAGCCCTCAGTGGGAATCAGCGCCTCACAGAGGTTCACTTACTGGGCATCCTTTGCCCATTTCCAGCCAGGGCGCCTAGGTTTTGGACAGTCTCACAAGTAGACTCAGAATCCAAGTGGGGGTGCCACTGAGATGGTTCAGCGGTCTAAAACGCCTGCTTTAGGCAAGCTTAGGCAACTGCAGGGACCGCAGTTCAATCCCTGGCACCACATGCTGTACCAGCCCCCACCCCTAGGGCAGGCTAAGTCAGCCACAATGTAAAATAGTAATAGTAAAATAAAATTGAAAAAGAAGCCAAGTGGATAATTTAAGTCCAATTCATGGCTGCTTCCTGGTGGTTTTCATCAAATAAGCTTTTCACAATTAAATAAATCATCAACAGAGTGGAAAGACAACCCACAGAGTGGGAGAAAAATATAGGCAATTGTCCTTCAGACAAAGGACTTATATCTAGAACATATAAAGAACTGGAAAAATAGGAGCCCAAATTCAAAAACCCAAGCCAAATATAGGCATCTGAGGTAAATATATACTTCTCAGATAAAGAAATAAAAATAGCAAATAAATACATGAAAAAATGTTCAACACCATTGCTTGTTCAAGAATTGCAAATTAAAACAAGAATGAAATTCTACACCACCCAGAAAAATGGCTTTCAAGAAGTCAGTAACAAATGGTGGAGGAGCTGTGTGGGAAAGAGGAAGCTTCATTGTTGGCAGGAGCATAGAACAGTGCAGCCACTGTGGAGAATCCTCAAAAAAAAAAAAAAACAAAAAACTAGGATTAGAGGCCCATGTGACCCAGCTACTATGCCTTGGTGTCTTCCCAGAAGAACTTGATTTTTGTTGTTATTCCAGGATTCAAACTCCTGAGTTTGTGCTTATCAGGTAGGTGCTTGTGTACCACTGAGCCATATTCGTGGCTTCCGGGTGAATGAGAAACATCATACTGCAGCAATATGTGGTCACCTGTGTTTAAAGCATCATAATTTATAATAGCTAGGCATTTGAAACAACTCAAATGCCCATCAACCAAGGAATGGATAGAAAAAAATGTGGCCTTTTTATACAATGGAGTACGACATTGTTGTAAAGAAGGATAAAGTTCTATATGTGGATGGATGAAACTTGAAGCTATACTTATAAATGAATAAATAAAATCCAATATGTACAATAGATGTTGTGAATTGTAAAGACACTGTTCAAAAGAAAACCGAAAGGAATGGTGGGTAAGGAGAAAGGAAGATAGAGAAAATAAAATAAAACAATACATATACATATATATATACATATATATATATATGTATATATATATATGCACATACAATATTGTTAAGATAGTTAAATAGCTAGTTTCTCATAGTTCATTGAAGGGAAGGGTTTGTGATAATTTTGTTTGAGCAATATTTCACTCCTCTATCTTGAATTCTGAATAACTACTGTGAAGATAACAATATGCAATGTATTAATTATTCTTACTCTCCTACCTCTGTTTTGAAACTGTTTTACTGTTACTTTACTTTTTTTCCCTTTAAAATATTTTTTTAAAAAAGCCACTTGCACCACAATCTGTTGTTTGAGTTAAACAAGTTACCTTGCAATCTATTTAGAACACTTCGTACAATGCATAGTATACGACAGTTTCTTATTTGTAATAGTAGTGGTATTAGTCATCAGTAGTGTTATTACTGTAATGATAAAATGCCAATATTGCTACCCATGTATTAATAGCATATTATTATGATCTTATTATTATTTTAGTTATATAGTAGCCTTAATCTTCATACTCACTTCCTTATCTAAGTTCCTTTTTTCTCCTTGAGACGGCGCTTCCCTCTGTGGTGCACGTGGCCTTGAATTCACAGTGACACTCCTGTCTTGTCCTCCCAAGTGATAGGGCTACAGGTGTGCACTACCATGCCTGGCCTACTCATTTTCATAGGATAAGTTTTCAAAAATAAAACTTTTACATCAAATAAAAGATATACTGCAGGGCAAAGCCATATTTTAAATGCAGAAAAAAGAGTTTAATTGTCATGAATTAGATGTTAAAATAAAAATTAGTGCATGAATGAAAAAAATTTAGGATTCATTACTGTTAAACTAAAGGTGAACAAAGCCAGAGGCCAGCAACCCAACCTCTAGGAAAATTCTTTCAAAAACAATTGCATGCACACAAATATACACAATTTCATGGCAGAGTTGCTAGGGCAGGGTTTTGCTTTGTTTTGTTTTGTTTTGCTTTGGCTGGCTCAGGCTGCCTTAAGGGTGGGTGTTGGGATCGAACCACTGTCCCCTGCGCCTCACTGGGATTGCCTGCACAGGCACTTAAACCACTGAGTTAACCCGAAAGCCCCCAGTTGCAGAGTTACTGATGATAACCAAAGTTTGGAAACATCTAATTACTTCAATGGCAGGAGACTAGTTAGATGTAGCACAGTATATCCATATGCTTTAATATTGTACAGCCGTTAAAAGAACAAGGTAAAACTAAATACGTAAACTTAGAAATGAGTTACTTATAGAAAAGTATGCTAGAAATGGAGGGACAGATAGAAAGTAATGCATGACTATAATTTGCGTGGCAAATTTTAAGGATATTGGAGCCAAGGTTTATTAATTACATGTGCTAGCCATGAAGCCATCTTAGATAATGCATATGAAAGATATTTGAAACTATAAATTACCACACAGACTTTTTATCCCAGTCACCTGTCATAAATTTACTTTAAAAAATGAGGGAGAAATACAGGAACTAAAGGGACAGCATATATTAGGCATTAGTGCAAAACAGAAGCTCCGAGGTACTCACATACAGAGCCCGGGATTCGTGCATGTAGGAAAGCACAAACGCATCTTCATCTCAAGCCATCTGTTGTCTGACGGTCATAGATCCAAGCTGTTACAGAAATAAATACATTTTTAAAAGTATCATACCCAGAACTTTGTCTTTAGGTAAAGTATGTTTATCAATGTGTGTAAGTGGAAAAACTGAGGTCCCCGGAGCCAACCTATTGACCCAAAATCTTGTGGTTCACAGGACTTAGATAATGACCAAAATTCTCTCTCCTAATGAAAATGAAGAATTCTCCAAAACCTGGCAAGATCAAACACAGAATATGCACATGCCCCTAGAAACAGGAAGAACTTAAAACAATTAAAAGGGATCATTAAGGAAGGAGGAGCCCCTCTCCCTTTCAAGATGTCATGAAAAAGTAGGACATGTTAAAAACACGTTGCAAATGGAGGCACCATGCCAAAGGGCTTAGATAACAGAGAAGCCATTCTTGTTCTCTGAAGTGATCAATGCAGAACATTTTTTAACCTATAGAGGTGAAAAAGCAGCAGAAATAGAAAAAAAAAAAATCAAAGAATAAATGAGTCTCCACAGACAGAGCCAGAGAGATGAGTGAAGACCGAGAAAGTTAATCATGGACAAAAAACCACAGCAGTTATAGATCCTTCAGCAGACAAGAGAGACAGAATGTGGTACACAAAGGGAGAGGTCCACCGTGCAACCTTCCCCCAGAGAGTCACAAAAGAGATGATCCTATAAGTTATCACAATAGACATCACTCCTTATGACCGTAGCATCATCAGGCTGATGAGGGGGAACATGCCCTTGGGCACCATAACTTCATGCTGAGACTCACATAATTTCCTAGAAATGTAGCGAGTGTCGAGAAATAAAAATGATTGATTGGTGTCCTAAAATGGTGGTAATATAAAATTAGATAGGGATTGTGGGAGGAGACTAGGGTTTGGGTGGGATTTTCCCCAAGACCTGTGGATTAGAAATTTGACCCCCAGTATGATGATGTTAAGAGACCGGATGAAGTGGAAGGTAATTAGGAGTGTTCTGCTTAGAAGGAGCTGAGGTAGTCCTTGTGGGATCCTGAGCTGGTTCTTCTAAAGGGAAGTTGCTATAAAAGAGTGAGACCAATCCTTAATCACTTTCTGTCTTCCTGTCTCACTATGTAATCTCTGTTGCTTTCATGCCTCCACCGCAATGCTTTCTGCCATGCTCTGATGCAACACTAGAGACCCTTGCTGGAGTGAATGTCGCATTTTTAATCTTTCAGCCTCTCACTCTGACATCAATCTTTTTTTTTTTAAAAGCACCTAGCTTCAGGTGTTTTGATATAGCAATGTAAAATGAACTAATACAGAAGAAGTGAAAAATGGAACAGGCAATAGAAAAAATAATTTCTAAGGTATAAAAAGCAATGACTATCAAAATAAAAGTCATTAAAGCAGACACGGAAAAATAAATGGAGGAGCTCAGGAAAATTATGGAAACTATGAATGACACACATAGACAAGAAATAGATTCTATGGATGAGATTCAAACAGAAATGCAGGAGATTAGAAACTCTACTGAAAGTACACGGAATAGATCAAATGAAAGCAAGTGTAGAGTATTAGATCTAGAAGGCAGGACTGCAATTAGTGACCAGGAAAGAAAAGGCAGCTTAAAAATTGTAAGAATCCATGAAAATCAATCCAATGGCTATAGGACGAAGCAATGAAGAAAGACGAGATTGATTGGAATAAACAAGAAAGGTAGAAACAGCACAGATGCTATTAAAAACCTCTTCACAGAAATCATGGCTGAAAACTTCCCAAACAGAGATAAACCATTTAACAGACAAATATAGGAAGCACAGAGAGTTCCTAAGAGCCACAACCAAAATAAATCCACACCAAATTATATAATACTCAAAATTCCAGAAATTTGGCACAAAACCAAAATTTTAAAAGCAGCTAGAAAAAAGAAACGCCTCACTTGTAAAGAAAAGCCAGTCAGAATCACAATAGACTTCTGAACACAGATCCTAAAGATCAAGAAGAGCTTGCAATGAAATATTTCAAGCTCTAAAAGAAAACAATCTTCAACCCAGATTTATGGCTCCCACAAAACTGTCTTTCAAAACAGAAGAAATTTATAACCATCAAACCAGCTCTATAAAATGCTCTGCAAAATATATTAGAAAGAGATAATGAAGACTACAAATGCAAGAGCACCAATAGAAAGAAGCTACTAGGCAGCACAGGAAATTGAACAGAGGAGAAATATGAGGAACCAATAACAAGGAAATAACATGAAAAGGAGAAGCCAGTGCATATCTGTTGTAACACCCATGTAAATGATCTCAACCCACTAATCAAAAGAAACACACTGGTGGAATGAATTAAGAAGCAAGATCTGGCCAGCAAGATAGCTCAGCTGTCTAAAGCACCTGCTTAGGCAACCGCAGGGACCATGGTTCAATCCCTGGCACCATATGCTGTGCCAGCCCCGCACCCAGGACAGGCTGAGCCAGCCATAACAGAAAGAGAGAGAGAGAGAGAGAGAGAGAGAGAGAGAGAGAGAGAGAGAGAGAGAGAGAGAAGAAAGTTAAAAAGAAGCAAGATCTAAAACTATGATGCATTCAAGAAATATTTTTTAACCCCAAAAGAAATTCATAGACTAGAATTCAAAGGATGGAAGACAATTCCATATGCCAGAGGAACCCAGAAAAATCAAGGGTAGCTATTCTATTTGCAGACAATGCAAACTTCAAGCCAAAACTGATCAAAAGAGACAAAGATGGTCACTACATACTTGCTAAGAGGAAAATCCAAGAAGACATACCAATCATGAATATTTATGCACCAAACACAAGTTCACCCAACTACGCAAAGAAATGCTAACTGACAAGAATGTGGGAAGGAAAGGCATCCTTTTGCATTGCTGGTGGGCATGTAAACCAGTGCAGCAGCTATGGAAATTAATATGACTGTGCCTGAAAAAGCCTCAAGAAGGAGCTACCATGGAGCCCAGCTGCACATCCTTGGTGTATGTCTGCGGAACTGAAGTCAGCATATGTAGGGACGCTTGCACACCTACATTTCCTATGGCTATCCCAAAATAGCCAAGATATAGAGCCAGCTCAGGTGCTCCACAAGACATAAATAAATAAAGAAAATGTGCATGTATGCACCACGAAGTATTGTTCAGCCATAAAAACTTATGTCTGAATAAATGAAATTGTTATTTACATAAAAATGTAAGAATTGGGAATTATTCTGTTGAATGAAATAAGCCAAATTCGGGACAATGATTCTCACCTTTTCCCTAACATATGGAACCTGAAAAAGATGACGAAAGTTTAAGAGAAACTATTGTTAAGCCAAAAGAAGGGAGTGGGAATAGGCATAGATGCGACCAAAATGTGTTATAATGCATGTTAAAAAAGTGTCATATTGAAACTGATATTGCATGAAATGAATACACAGTATTAAAAATATTTTAAATGGTTGACAGGATAATATTTATTCTTTACACATTTTATTGCTCTAAAAATCTGTAGAAATTACAAGAAATTTTTGAAGAAAGTCGGAAAATAGTTTTGTCCTGGAGAATGTCGTGCTCTTAAGAATCTTGTTGGACAGTTCCTCCAGGGTAGCAGGCGCCATTATACACTTCCCCTTCATCCTGACAAGCACATTTGCTGGAGAGCGCAGAAGATTTTATCACTCCCATTTGCTGAGACAGAAATGAGCATCTAGTCCAAAGAGGAAACGCTGGAATGAAATGTCGGCCCTGTGATCAATATCTGCTCCTGAGGCTGATCCCTTTGAGAGAGACAAAAGCAAGAGTGCCAGGGTGAGTTGGAGAAGTGACACCTGTGAGTGTCCATGCCGGACCAAGTACAGACCCCATCACATCCCTACATCTGTGCCTTTCAGTATTTCATAAGCACATAAAGTCGTTGCTACTCTACCCCTATCTCACAGTTGAGGGAACTTAGGCTCAGAGAGGTTAAATAACCCTCCCGACGATGCCAGTGAAGGCAAACAAGGAGCAGATACAAGACACACAAAATGAGGAGCAGAAAGGCAGCTGCAGGGGGAATAACAGGAGGAGGACATTATCAGGCAGCCTTTTATCTCTGTATCTCTTGTTGTCCTCTGGTCGTGCAAGAGCTTGGTGATTGTCGGGTACGCTGATGGAAGAGGTAAAGGGGCAAGCCACAGGTATAAAAAGCAAACCTTTTCTCAAAGGTAAGCGGAAAAGGGAACAAAAGATTACAATCTTGGAGATGCAGACAGAAAAGCCCAGTTGCGAAAACCTGTAATTACAGTGTCAGGAGAACTAGCCAGAGGAGCAAAGGCTGCTTTAGAAGGAGGCACGAGAAAAATGGGGCGAGGGAATTTTACTTTGGCTGTGCTGTATTTATAAGGTGATAGACAGTGTTTGTAGAAAACACATGGGTTGGATGGGGAAATTATAAATATGTTTAACATTTAGCTAATTTTTAAACAATTTTAAATGCAAGGAGATCGAATGAGACGATACATGGGAAATGTTAAATTACAAAGTGCTATACAAAGGTGGAGGAATACTTATTTTTATAGGAGTGAATTTATAATTAACCTAGAAAGACAAAGAAAACCTAACCAAGGGCCTGAGCAGCTGCTCCTCGGCACCGAGCTGCTCCTCTCACCCTGTGTCCCTTGTTCCTCTTTATCTGGTTGAATTATAGCTCTGCTCCACCTCAGGCTCTGAGGGCTGATGTGGGACAGCTGTTCAACAGCTGGCCTGCATTTACCCCCAGTGGTGGTATTTTAGGAACCAGTTGAGCTGTTACTTGGCTTAGTGGTATTTTGGGTTTACAAAATCTCCTAACGACCCTGAAAGACTCCTGTTGCCACATGGGTCTCTCTCTGAATTGGGTAGAAGAAGCTAACATCATGTGTTACAGCATGAGCTTGTGGTCCTTCAGGCGAGCCCACACTAGGGCTGGCAGAGGGCTAGGGAAAGGTGACAAAGGACACAGCTTAGGGTGGAGCATGGGGAGGAGAAGTGCTTGTGCCCCTATCTAGGGGCTTCCAAAATACTCATTCTGCTTTGTGGCCATGTACTTGCCACAGGCCACTTTTTTCAAAGCCACTACTGATGCTTTCTTCTCCCTTTTCTAGCCACGTCCTCTTCCTTCGCTCTTCTCCCTTCACTTCTCTGTGTTGCTGTTCTGCTGCCCTCCCTTTCTCCTCTGGCTCTCATCCTCTGGCCCACATCTTCTGAGAATGGACCATGTGGGGCTGAGAGGGGCACAAGGATTGGGTTTGAGATTTATAAAAGATGAGCTACTTTCAAATCAGTACCATACAGGTTTTCTTGCCGCCTTCAGAGCCAGACTTTGTAACCAGAGTCCAGGGCTGTAGAAGAGGACTGCTGAGCGACACTTCCTTAAAATGACAGCCACAATCTCTGCACCAGAGAGCTTTCCAGAGCCAACGTGCGGAGTGACTGCACTGCACAGAGTAGACAAGACTTCTGCTCAGTACGTGTTTCTCCCCAGCCCTTGAGTCTACGCTTGTTGGAAAGGCTAATTGCTCAGGAAAGTGGAGGTTCGAAGGCATGAGTCCCAGGGTTTCAATTTCCAAGAGTCCCTGTCAGAGCATTTGCTTCAGCAAGATGTGATCCCTAAGTAATTAAGTGACTTTCTTTAGTGACCCATTCAGTGAGATAGTTTCTCCATGTTTTGATTAATCATAAATGAATGTTAGCCTGTCAGATTTCTTTTTTTATTATTTAACTATATTTATTTGTTTTTGCAGTGCTGGGGATTGAACTCAGGACCTTATGCTTGCCAGGCAAGCATTTATCCTACTGAGTTATCTCCCTGGCCCATGCCTGTCAGGTTTCTGGGGTTATCACAAGGGAAGGCATATTTGCAGGGGACTACAAAGCATGGTGATATTTCAGTCAAACTTTGAGATCTGACAGACAAATGTTTTTCTCCCCCTGGGGTTCCTGAAATATCTGAATATCCATGGAGACCCAGGGCCTCCCATCTACCTTCCAAGGGACCACTGCTTTGAAGTTCAGACCATTAAATTAAGGGGATTGATGAGGGGACATTAAGAACCAATGTGCCACTTAGGAAAAGATCACCTTAGGAGAAAAAGGTCACTTTGGGATTAAACCAAATAAATAAGGAAAAGTTCTGAGTGAGGAGTGGACCAGGCTTGATGAGTTTGAACCTTATGGCAACTGGAGGAAAGGCCTCTCTGGTATAAAGATTATGTAATTTCAAGTCAAAATTAATATGGGAACTTCATGAGTCCTTGTCTTAGTTACTTTACTTGTCACAGAGACACAAATCTTGAAATTAAAAGAGGTGAGGTTTATTTTAATTCACAGATTGTAGTTATTTTAGTCATTGGTCTGCTGGCTCCGTGGCAGGGAGACATAGGGAAGGAGGAATTGCTCACTTTGTGGAAGCCAGACATCAGTGAGAGTAAAGGGTTAACGGGGCACGGGGGGGAATGCTCCCTTCCAGCCCACACCACCAGTGACCTCTCTCCTAACCACCATGAGTCCCCATAACGCAGCACCTTCCAGAAGCCCCACTTGTGAATTCTCAAGGCTCTTGGAGGATAGCAAGCTCTAAACTGACAGTACTGAGGTCAGGGCTCACCAGCTTCCCAGTGCACCTGCTGTGCTCCTACACAAAGTCTCCTTCCAAGTCTCAGAACTCTCAGGGCATCATCCTCAAAGAACTGAGGTGCCCACCCCTGGTTGGCCCTCCAGGTCCTTTCCCCATGACAGCAGTGGTCACCAACCGCCCGGACATCTTGACTCTCAGCCTGACTTTGGCCCTTGGCTCAGTCTATAGGAAAGTCCCTTAGAGTTTCAACCACAGCTTTGTGCCAGGCCCTGGGGTTATAAAGTGGAACAAGCCAGACGTAGCTCATGAGGAAAGACCATGGTCACAGAGATGACAAACATATAAACTGATATTTACCATAGAGGTTTGTGATGGGTGTTTAGGGCATTCACAAGAAGCTCAGAAGCACCCAAGAAGAGTGACAATGAATAAAGGCACCAGCGTCTGACACATATTAAGTTGCTGATAGATAATAATTATAATATGCATATGGCTTTGAAAAAGTAGATAGATAGATAGATACATAGATAGATAGATAGATAGATAGATACATAGATAGATAGATAGATAGATAGATAGATAGATAGATAGATAAACAAATAGATACTATCTTTGAGGCAATTATGATGACACATACCTATAATTGCAGCACTCAGGAGCCTGGGCTACACACTGAGGTGAAGACCAGCATGAAATATATAAGGAGACCTTATTTCAAAAACAAGCAAACAAAAAATATCTTTGAAATCTCTATGAAAATATACATAGTGATACTATTTTAATGGCTATACAGTATCCTTATATGGATATATCAGTTTATATTACCAGTCCCTTTTTTTTTTTTTTTTGAACTGGGAATTGAACTCAAGACCTTGTATTTTCCAGGCAGGTACTTGTGCCCGTGAGCTATACCAGTCCCTTCTTTTTTTTTTTTTTGTCTTATTGAGACAGGGTGTCGCTATGCAGTTGAGGCTGGCCTTGAGCTCACTTTTGTAGCCCAGGCTGGTCTCGAACTCACATTGATCCTCCTGCCTCAGCCTCCCGAGTGCTGGGATTACAGGCGTGTGCCACCACGCCCGGCTATACCAGTCCCTTCTTGATAGATGTTTCAGTGGTTTTTTAAGTATTCAAAACTGCAAATAAAGCTCTAAAATAAAACCCTGGACATACATCTTTACATAATTATATATGAATTTCTGCAGTACCAATTTCACAACTGCTGAATTGGTGTATTTGCCAGTCTATGGTCTTCACAGATATTTCCAGTTACCTTCCCCAGGGGCATAGTATTTTAAATTTCCACTGGCAGTAAATGAGAATCCTTTCCATCTGGTTTCCAACATTAGGTACTGTGGATCTTTAAAATCTGTGCCATGAGGACTCTATTAGGATAGAAAGAAACAAAAATGTCCATAGAGGGCTGGCCAGATAACTCAGCATTTAAAAGAGCCTACTTAGGCAGATGCAGGGACCAAGTTCAATCCCAGGGGTGCTGTGCCAGCTCTGTCCCCAGGGTCCACTGAGCTGGTAACAGAGTCCAGGCATGGTGGTGTATGCCTATAATCCCAACGCTGGGGAGGCTGAAAACAGGAGGATCACTATGAGTCTGATCTGTGTAGTGAGACTTTGTACTAAAAATACACAAATGAAAAAAAAAATCAAAATTTTGCAAAGTTATTGGGTGTCACGATGTACCCCTGTAATCCCAGTACTAGGGGCAGTTGAGGTAAGAGGATCACCAGGAGTTCAAGGCCTGCCTAGACTACACAGGAAGACCCTGTCTCAGAAAAAAGAAATAAATAAATAAAACAAAATATTCAAAGAGTAATTGTTATTTATACAAAGAGATTCTTCTGAAAGAAGAAGACTCTTTTCAGTCAAAATGGGCAGTCCTGGAGGCAACAGGAGAGCTTACACTCTGCACAGACTAGGAAAAGCCCGTGAAATGTCCAGACCACCGGACTTTTCCCCTTCCGTCAGGGAAACCAGAGAAGAAGGGTCGTTTGAGTTTGGAAATGAGATAGAGCAGTGTCTGGGAGAAAAATCCAAGACCAGGGTGGAATGAGGTGGGGGTGGGGGTGGAAAGCCCCTGGGTGACTCCTGAAGCCATGGTCCGGAGTCCTCTCCATCCACTGACTGGGGGACGAGGGGTGCTTGAAGGCTTGCTGTCCTCAGTGGAAGATGAACAACCTGATGAATATTCTGGAGAACACTATGGGGCACATTACTGTCCCCTGAGGGCCTTTTTTCCATAGCTGCTCATTTGTCACCTCTGAAAGGCATAAGTGACATTTGTCCATGATGCAAGAATTTACTGATCCCTAGCCCTGTTGTTGAAATTGCCCCAAACAGCAACAGTCTTTTCAAGCAAGTAACACAGGAAGAAGCCTAAGGAACAGATGGGCTCTCGTGCACGCTGGCTGGCCACACTCTGCTGGCAAAGCGTGGCTCTGCCTCTCTTCTGGCAGTGAGGAGACCTGTGTGCCTGTGAGGGCCTGCGGAGGCCTCTGCCTGAATACCTCAGTGTGGAAGGCCTTAGCTACGGTTGGCTTCTTTTCTCCTAAGCTCAATTCTTCCTCTGTCCAGCTCTTGCATCAGCCTCTGCTCTGCTCACTGGCACCAAATCGCGAAGCGCAAAGAACCCAGTCAGCTCACTTTCTGAATCACTGATGTTTTCCAGGCTCCCTAGCACAGGGGTAGCAAAGAGCAGGGAGACAGGAACGTGCCCCACATATGATCTGTCAACTCTGTCTTTACTCCGCAAGGAAAGTTTCCAGCTAGCAGAGCAGAAGAGTTAAAGGAGAGGACAGGGAGGGACAGATTCTTGTTTGCTAAAAAGAAGAAAGCAGAATGTCCCTGGGGTGGGGGGCAAGATGAAGTCACCCTGACTCCTCAAGAAGCTTTGCTTTGAGGGAGGGTCTCTCCCCTCAGAGGTCTTCAGGAAAGAGACCTGGGATTAAGATCAGGGGAAGATAACACATGGGCAGCCACCGGGACTGAACTGAGTTCTGAGCTGGCATTTTGTTCCAGTCAGACCCAGGCATACCAACCTGAGCCAAGCCTTGCATCTTATAATTACGATGAGGCTTTGCTTTGATTATTTCCAGAGGAAGAGAGAGATGAAGAGAAGCAAGACCGCTTGAAGTACTCTTTCTTCACCCTGCAAAATGTCCCCTTATGTTGCGGAGGCAGGAAACTACAGCAAAGTCCCGAGTAAACAGTACCATAGCTAAGAGAGGACAGCGACAACGCTGTGAAGACGTTCAGGGGCATAGTTGGGAGGGCTTTGTCTCAATGCCCAGCAAGAGTGAGGAGGCTGCAGAAGGACGCTGACAGTGCCAGCCTGAGCTTTTGCAGCTTTTGTGCCCTGATAGTTGGGCCATTCTCTGAAGGACTGGGCAGAGAGTTTGACAAAGAGGAAGTTTCCCGCTGCCAGAGCTGCTTCACTCCTTCCCACCGACCTATCTTAGGTGCGCTCTCCAGCTCCAAAACAAATCTGAGCACAGACGTCTACCCTCTGTGCTTCCCCAGCATCCAGCCATGGCCTCTGGGAAGCCGCCCCTCCTGCTCTTGGCTGCACGCGCTCACTTGTGTTTTTTAAGAATTCTTAGGAAATCAGTTCTTATTTTCAGCTGGATTTGAAGCAATAGGGAGTAAGCAAAAGCCCCTGGAAGCTACTGCTTGGAAATATCTACCTGAAAGAACCCTGACTTGGAGCTGAGAGGGGATTTCCTGGGACCAGCAGCTTCTGAAGCAAGGGCTACCTTCAGTTTCAGTGCATTGGAGATATATAAACCAATAAATTCTCTTTGTGCTTGAGTATGTGGGGGCCGGGTTCTACACTTCTGAGCAATGAAATCCAGATAATCCAGATAAGGGAGATGGCTACAGTGTTGGCCACACCATCTGTTACAACTTAGAATTCACTAACAATTTTTCCCCTCAATTCTTCCTCCAGGTTCTTTGCTGAGCTATGCTGTTGATTGATCACCAGCTGTAAGTGACCTCTTCCTCTTTGCATACCCTTCCAGTCTGCATCTCTGTATTTTGTTCCTTGATTTTCACTCTGCCACTTAGACCCTTAAATTGTTCAGGATTCTTTGATCAAGGGGCCCTGTCCACCTGTTTGGACTTCCCAGAGTTAGTCTTTTCTTGGCTGATCTGAATGTATGTGAGCCTTGCGCACTCTCCACCCATGTCCCAAGAGCCTCTGCACATGCAGGTCCATTTCTTTACCCTATAAGAAGGATTTTAAGTCAATCAACCTGAGAGCCATCCCTCAAGACTCCGTTTGACTCCACTGTGTCTCAGACACGTTTCCCAAAGGGAACACCAAAGGGAAACAACTGTGAGAAAAAAAGGTTCTTAGAGTCAGAGTGATGATTTGGTAGTGTCTAGCCTGAAAGCAAGGAGATTAAAGCAGAGAAAGTATTGTTTCTCGAATACCTGTAGGGTTATCAGTGGAAGACTACAGTCAATGTATGAATATCCAGAGAGATGGATGTAGGGGTACAGCTGGGCTGTCTTGTGTGCTTGAGAGTTGTTCTTGACTTTAGCAAGGATATCTTTAGCTTTCCTACAATGTCTCTAGTGCCTCTTTTTTGTACAGGGGAACAAATATGCCTGGATAAATTCCTGGGCCTGGCATCTGTGAGGAGCCTGAGAGGCTGGAGTGAACTTGGGCAAGCTCTATGGAGCACATCCATGGCCCTGAGTAAATCAAACTCCTGAACCTCAGGAGGCCAGAAGGAAGAATCCCAGCCCACTAGCTGACCTCAATTCTACGGAGCCAAACTATTTTCTCATGGGCAACAAGGGCATTGCCCACTGTGCCAAATCAGGAGGCAGCCACCTTGCTAAGGCTGGTGGGAAGTGGAAGCTCAAGTGTAATAATGGTAAATCTATCAAACCTGAGCGGACATAGCTCACATCCTGTGGGCAATAAACATCTACAGGTGAAATTTTATGAGGTTTTAAAGGGAATTTTATGAGCTTTGAGGGAGTCTTAGTATAAACAGAAACCAGCCATGGAAAAACAATATAATGTGAACTGTGGAAAGCAATATCTGCAAACTTCTGTCACCATCCCCACACCAAGGAAGCTATTCTGGGGAAAAGGAAGGCTATACAAGGCTCCCTGTGTCTCTCTCCTGGTTTCCAGGAGGTAGATTCGCTCACTAGGAGCACTTCTTGCTCCTTAAGAATGAAGGCTGCCGTAGACTGCTGTGTCTCACACAGCTCCCTGTAGGCAGCACGTATGCATGGTGACAGGCAAACATAGAATGTCTCTGGGAGATGAGGGTAACTCTTGCGAACACTTGCACAGGTGTGTGCTTCCACAGGAAGTCCTCACCCTCCTAGGAAGAGTTCATATTCCAGAGAGGAAACTTGAACTCTGAGGGCTAAGGAGCTGTCCCAAGGTCACATACTTAATAGGTGACTCAACCTCCAGTTGAACCTATGCCTCTCTATCCCAAAAGCCCAAGCCCTTTCAACCACATCTATGGTTACTAGACCTCCGGACTTGCTCATGTCATACAGTTTAAAAACACTCAACAGGATACTAAGTGTATTGCCAACATTTTATTGAGAGGATATTATTAAAAATTGAGAACATTATGTTCATAATGGCCCCAAAAGACAGGACATGATGATATTATCACAGAATAAAGAGAATGAGCCTTGCTTTATAAAATTCACCATTCCTTGATACGCATGTACTTGTGTGTACCTATGAAAATGCTATCACTGAAAAGCATTACTCTGGCTTGGGGAAGGGCCACCATGCCCCAGTCTGTCCTCTTGATCCCTTGTACCATCGGTAGTACAATAGTGCAATATCTTGCGCTAAGCAGATGCTTCTAATGTCTGTTGAATGACTAAGGATTTACTTTTTTTTTTCAGTTATGGTTCAGATCTAAAATGTTCTCCCCCCAAAATATTATGTGTTTGGAAGGTGATGGAACTGTCCAGGTATAGTACTCAACAGTAGATTTGTCCACAGGTGGATTTATAGCTGATGATGTGTTCTCTCTCTCTCTCTCTCTCTCTCTCTCTCTCTCTCTCCTTTCTTCCATGGGTGATCACTCTTCCTCTGCCATGCCCTAAGCTCTGTTTCTGCTTTGGAGCCAGTGGAGGGGCTAACAGTATACACCAAAATAAACTTCCCTTCCTTTAAGTCAGAGGTGCTGAGTATTTTGTCACAGTAAGGGGAAATTGACGATGACAGGTGCCCTAGAAAGTCTTCACTGACATAGATTTTTACCTGCCTCCCAGGCCCACTAGGTGACTCGCTTTGCCTTGTCTGAGCGGCATTTGGTCTCCATCTCCTCATCATTTCCTCTTTAGAACAGCAAGGTTTCTCCTCCTGGCAGACTGTGTCGATACAGCTTCATTTCTTTTCACTAGGGAGACTTCATCATGGCTCCTTTGGCTTAGAGCCTCACCCTCAGGGATTCTGTACCAATGTGGCCAGGGAGGACTGTGCAGTTCTAAGGGGTGGGTGGGTACCTTGGCCTGTGGTTCTGGGGTTTGACAATCCCATCCCCTTTTTCAGTTCTCCCATTGGTTAGCCTGGGAAGTTCTCTCCTCTTCTTAAATCTGATTTGTTTGTTTATTTGTTTAATGTATAAAATGAAGGGGATTGGGCCAAAATCTTTCAAAGATACTTCCAGCCCTGGCAACACATACTTGCCTTCCATCTGGCTGATGCCAACTCTCCCCGCTTCAGAGTTCCCTTTGTTTGAAAGAAAAGTTGAAAATCAGGGATGAATTCAATGACAAGCTGGCTCTTGAGAAAGCTGCAGTAAGAGGATCGTGCCGCTGCTCAGTGGCTCAGCATGAGTGTAGGGCACTCGAGGGTGGGATGTCAAAGTTTACCAGACATTATCTTGGACCAAGTCTCCTTTTCCCATATGCCCAAATCATCATCCCCCAAAGCATCATTAATTGGACTCATCCACCAGATGCAGGAAGACCTTGCTATGAAGCTGAGGACCCACGCTGGGGGTCACCCACCCTACTTGGGCTTCTCCTTGGCTGCGCTTACAATGGGAGGCCTGGCAAGAAGCCAAGCTCTGTCCTGGAATAAATGACTTGTCAAGGCACCAGCCATAGCCCCAGGAGGTATTCACAGTCCCATTTAGTCTTTCCTTTGTATTACAGCAATGAAAGCTTGCCTAGAAACCTACCACACTGAGGAAAAGGTTAAGTTACAAGGTCTGAATTATTTTAAAAAGTATTTTGGAAAATATATCCTTGCTCTTTAATTTTAGAATAATTGCTCTCTAGCACCCATCAAATCAGGGCCATTGGGATGTCATTGAAAAATAAAGAAAAAAGGAGAGCGCAGCAGACCAGCTGCCTACAAGAGTGACTGGTTACTATTTCACATAGAGATCAAAAATTTCCCAATCAGTTAACCCTCAGCAAGGAAGTGACATGCGTAGTGAGGGAGAGACTCTGCAAACAGAGTGGCTGGCAGAGGCAGGCGCTACACGTACATGCATGGCATTGATCACTGCTGGAAATTTCTGCTCATCATACCAATATCCCGAGAAGAGCTTTGACTCCACTTTGGAAATATCACAATGGTCTCCCACCTAACTCACCTGTAGTGGGGAAGGTTTCCCAGACTCTTAGAGACAAGGGTGCAATCCTTTCTCCATAGAGACAACTTTGGGGGAGGAGATAGTTTTCACCATCTTTTCTTTCCACAATGCCACCTTCCCCTCTTGCCCCTGTTGGTCAGTTTGAGAGCCTGCACAACCCTAGAAAATGAAAATCTTAGCCAAGGGACAAGACTCCTAAGGCAAAGATATGGTATTATGAGTCAAAATTTAAAAAGAATAGAAAACACAAAGCGAGCATGACTTAATTCAGGAAAGGCCTTCAGGGGATCCCCGAAGAAATCCCTTCCTTGAGGGCGTCAAGATCCTCAAGGAAGCTGACATGGGAAAAGGGAGTTCCCAAAGTAGACCATCCCTTTCATCTTGGTCTTTTCTAATGCTGTAACAGTGCATATGATGTAAATCCAAAACAGTATCATATTTTGGAAGATGATTAGATAGGGACAGGACAGCAGACCTGCTGTTAGGAGGTAGGGCCTGTCAGGTGGCCCACTGGGAGAGGGCACCTGGAAGGCAGTGTCTCTCTCTCTCTCTGGCTCCTCCCTTCTTTCTGCTTCCAGGCTGCCCTGGTGTGAGTGGCTTTCCTCCAGCTGGCTTGGCCACCGTGAAGTTTCTGTACTGGACCCAGCCGACCATGAATCTAGACCTATGAAGTTGTGAGACAACATCGGTGTGTCCTCCTGCAAGCATTGTATCTCAGTGATGGAAAGTGAGCAAGACCAGCCAAAGACCCAAGCCTGGGAAGTCATTAAGGGGAAAAGATTTACTTCTTACAGTTGAGGAAGCTGGGAAATGCAATAGCAAGGTGCTGGCATTTGCAGAAAGCTTCTCACTGTGTCATCACATGGGAAGAGGGTGGGAGCATACAGGTTCGGGCCTCTCTTTTTCTGTAATAAAACCACTAATGCCATCATGGAGACTCTACTTCCATGACTTTGTGTGACTGTGACCCTATTTATGGTCCTAAGATGCTACTTATAAAAGTCACCAGCAGATAAATATAGAGATTGAGTTCCTAGCACATGAATTTTTGAAGACACATGCAAATCACAGCACTCTGTAGAAACATCCATGAATGGGAGACTTAGAAAGAACACTACTGAAGTGGCCCAAGGACTTTGTGAACTACAGAGAACCCAAAGAAATGAGTCCCCACCTAGCAGTTAGAGCTGTCAAGAGAGAAGGCCGTGGTTCAGCAGATTTGGGAGAGGAAGAAAGAGTGGAAGGGAATGATGAAGAAAGGTCTGATAAAGAGTACTAGGTGGAATTTAAGGGAAGATCTAATCACTAAGAAAGGTCCTCGAGGAGGCCCTCTTGAAACTGCTGACCTTTTGTAAATAGTTATGGAGAAACTGAAAGGACAAAAAAAAAAAAAAGCCACTATTTTATAAACAACGTAAGTCGTGTCACCATGAACCTAGTCAGGCATACAGGCTGTTCAACATCTTCTTCCTCTTGACTGATTCCTCCAACAAATACCAAAAAATGGCCGCATCACAGAATTAGAGACCAACCTCCAGTCCTCTTCTGGCTGGCAAAGACATCTGAGGTCACAAGCGTGAGCCGCCACCTGGGCTGGTATCTCCTTGTCGGGCTCTAATTCCTCCTCCTGTCCCCATCAGCCTCCTGCAGCCAGAGAGTGAGAGTCACAGGGATAGTGTTCATCTGTGTGCCCACTTTTAGAGCCCAAGAGTTTCCAGCAACTCTTTCTTCTGTCAGAGAGAAGCTTTCTGTTGCCTCTTCCCTATGTGGATGCACCTGTGTCTTCATCAGCTGCTACAGGTCTGGGTCCCTGGGTCCAGGGTTGTGCTCAGCCATGGCTGGTTGTTCACTTACTGCCAGCCAGGTTCCTCCTCCTGAGCACCCCAAGAGTGTAGACTTCTGGTCCCAAGCCTATGTGTTTATCATTTCCTCCTAGGGCAGGCATTGTGGGATTAGAGTCTGGGGACAGGGACCTGGGCTGAGAAATTGGGTAATGTAGCATGCAGGCAGTCACTAAGACCTGTCCCCAGTGTCCGTCCACATTTATAGATGCACAGAGGAAGGTGATAATCACACGCAGGTGCCAGCCAAAGTCTGCCCCTACCAAATGATGACACTCTCAGAACTGGCGGGATGATTATTTATGGGTTCACCCCTTAGGCCAAAAGCCTCTGTCATTTGCTTTAAGAAGTTAAAGGTTAAGAGGATCTCTTTAGGACAGGGTCAGAAAAGTCACTGAAAGCAGATTCCACTAAGCCAAGACCCCGTACAAACTCCAGCAGAAAATCCTTAGGAGAAGAGGGCTTCTCGGGAAGAGCTGGCCTATCAGGAGTCAGAAGCTCACCAGCAGCCTGTGAGCGGGAGCAGAATTCAGGCTGGAGGATAAACTCCAAGACAGGACCCTTCTCAGGGGCGGTGCATGGGCTTTGCCCTGCTCTCTGGATTCCAAAAACTGTACCCTCCTCCTTTGTTCCTTAAAAGTCCAGGGACACTTGCTCTCCTGCTGAGTCCCTGGAGGCACTGTTATTTTGGTTCAAATCCAAACAGAACTGCTCAAAAAACCTCCTGTGAGCCAGGCACCAAAATCTGGGATTCAGACAGGGGTGGGGGTCATGGTCCTGGGTCACACAGAACTCAGAACAAGGTCAAGGGAAGTCAAACTATGATGTAGGAGCTTCCAAAATATTTGCCAAACTGCTCCCCCACTGCACTGAGAGGACAGCTCTGCCACACACCTGACTCCAGGCAGAGGCAGAGCCACTCTCTGGTGGAAGCAGAGAGCCATTAAGTCACACCTGGGACTCTTTCGTGTTCCCTTCTGCAGCAGTTCATTGCGTGGCTTCCCAGAGCCAGGTGCAGTGAGGCTGGCTGTTGGCCTCAGGGCCTTTCCTGGCCTGAGTATCTGGATCACTCTGGTGAGGGGGGGGGGGTCTGTGTGCCGCCTGGGCCCCAGCACGTCGTTCGCATCCCTCAGGCAGACACAGGATGCTTCTGTCCATTTCTCTTCTTCTGTGGCTTTCCTTAATGTCCCTGACTGGGGGGTGGGATAGACCCCCAGGGAGGCTTTAAAAATTAAAAGCCAGTCCTGGCCAGGGCCCCCACCGGATGGCAAAAGAGCAGGGGAGGAAACAAAGGTGCTTGTGTTAACAGAATGTCATTTCCCAACATGACTCAGGCTGGGGCAGGAAGAGGAGAGCAAAAGCCTTCCCATTCATCATGCTGGACACGGTTATTTTTAGAGAAACACCAGCTCGGTGGTGGGTTCCAAGGGCCCTGTCGTGGAAGGAAATGAAGCTGAGCTGATAGTCAGTCAAGGGTGGAAACTGTGTGTGTGTGTGTGTGTGTGTGTGTGTGTGTGTACAGAAGATAGGGAGGGGAGAGCAGGCAGCCTGCCTGCAGACCCCAGGCCTGGTGGCTGCTCCTGTGGGCATAAAGAGGGAAACTGGGCAGGGAAGGGATCCCTGGGCAGTTGTCTGGAGAGAAGAAAGGCAGCCCCCTGCTCGCTGTTGAAGAGGCCTCTTGACCCAGAAAGGGACCCTGCCCCTCTTGCTGGCCTGGCCTGTGCTTTCTGACACACACCACCCCCTGGGATGGCCAAGCAGCCTAGACCTAGACACAGCAGACAGACTGGTGCATTGTGGCTTCTTCACCAATTGCTGCCTGGAGTCTGGCTGGAGTGAAGGCCGACTGCGAGGGTCCCAGCTCCAGTCAGTATCGGCATCCCCATTTTCTTGGAGCAAAGTCTTTCCTGTAGTGGAGAAAGCACTCCTTTTTTTGCTTCAGAGAAGAAATTTCTCTTCAGGCCACACAATCTGCCTCTGTTCTCTACCAGCTAAAGGGAAGCAGGAAAATTTGCCTTGGGTAGATTTGGGCTCAGTGTGATCCCAGATACTGATCCTTCCTTCTCCCCTTTTCTGACTTCTCCCTATGGGGTTGTTTCTCTTCTACCTAGCTTGACTCCACCTAACCCAAAGGAACCGCAGCCCAGGATGAGCCTAATCCTTTTTTCCTTCCACAATGCCTTCTAGATGTTCGTCAAGGTCCATAAGTCAACAGTGTCACAGGGAAATGCACTTGACTATTTGTAGACCCCGAGGTTCGCTGTGCAGAAGAGATAGCGGCGATGTCTGAGAATTCAGTGGCCCAATCCCTGATCTAAAACCCATCTATGTCTATTGTGTCCTCGAGTCAACACTCACCTCTCTAGACCAAAAAAGGAAGCGCTCATTCCAACTGCTCTTGAGGCTCCTTTCTAAAATGCCACAAATAACTCTTAATAAGGAAGGTGGGGCTTCTAGAAAAATGCCCCTTGGAGAAGTTAGTTGTCCCGTGCTGATGGAAGGTAGCAGAAATTAGCATCATCATGACTAACAGTTATCAATCTCCTGCCAAATGCCAGGGACTGTACATGTCTTACCTTCACAACAACCCTGTGTGCTACCTATTATTTTCCTACTGGTACAGATGTAAAAAAAAAAAAAAAGGAAGATCAAAGATGTTAGATCAATTGTTCAAGGCCACTGCAGGCTAGCTTAAGAATATATATTTCTGGTGCAGAAGTTCAGGTGCTTTCAGTCGGGCTGTATTCCTTCTAAGGACCAAGAAAAAAATAATACATGTTTTTTTGTTTTTCTTATATTAATCATCCTTTTTAAAGACTATCCCTTCTCTGTCTCTCACTTTTCCTTACTATCTAAGAAGTTATAAATTGCTGGAAAAGAGCGCCAACTCTGCCTACCTTGAGCCGTGCCGGGGAAAGTAAGGAATAATACTGGTGAGTGCCTGGCTCCACACGCCGCTGAGTCAGGCTGGTACGAGTCACGACCGGATGATGTCATCAGCAAGCCCCTGCGTGTGCTGGAGCTCATGGTCGTGTGGCATGAGTCAGATGCCAGCCCACTTCTTTCCTCACCCCTGGTGCCAGCTGACTTCCTGCTCCTCTGTCCTTCGAAGCTCTGCGTTGGTTGGTGTCTGAGGGTCTCCCAGAGGAGGGCTTGCATTGTTCGTCCAGATCCTCACAGTGGAGGAGTGTGATAAGTGGATGCGCCCGTATACATTTTATTCTCTCTGATAAAATTTCTTTTCTCTTTGGCGTGCTCTGTTACTTTCAAAAGCTATTATCTGCCTCTTCAGTGTTTTATTTTCTGTTCTCTGCTTTCTGGCCACTCTCCCTCATACTTCTCTGTCCCTTTTCCTCTTATCTCTGCGCTTTCACATTTTTTTTTTTTTTTTTTTTTTTTTTTTTTTTTTTTTTTTTTTTTTTTTTTTTTTTTTATCTTCAGTCACCAGGTGTCCTACAGCTGGGGACAAACATCCAATTGATTAAAGTCACCTTCCCATAGATTCCAGGGGTCTTCATGGCACCATAGTATAGGTATGGGAACCCTGGAGGGCTGGAAATCAGACCCTCCACCAGATGCCTTGGGAGGCCTGGGGCTGAAACAGCTGGACCATTAAGAAACTGAGTCACACATCAGAGTCTGTAGGCATCGCCTTCAGTTGGACTGTTCTCAGAGAAGGATCGTGACTGAGGTAGGTGATTCTTTGAGCCTGAATTTCTGCCCTTTTTCTTCCTCACTGGGACCTGAGATAATCGAAAGGCGCTTTGGCCATAGGACAACAAAGGAAGCTCAGAGACGTAGGGCACTGGCAGCATTCCAGGACAACCTGGCAGTGCTGCTCCTATTCATAACGAGGTCCACTTCAGAGGAACTTGGTGAGTAAGCAACTTACACTTGCCAGCCTCAAAGGCTTGTGTTGCTTTCCCTTAAGCCCAAGAAACTCCAAGAAAAACAACTGGTAAGCTTTGCTCCATGCTCAGCACAGCTGACGTCTTACTCTTGGTGGGTAGGTGGATGGCAATTGAAAAGGATTACTAAATAAGCACAGAAGGTATCGAGGTGCATCATTAGTGGGATAAAAGGCCCTTGTCTCCTTCCCAGTCCCCCAACTCCCTATGGTCCTTCTCGTTGTTTTCTTCCTGTGTCTTGCTCTCCAAATTTATAAGATAGGCTTGCAGAAGAAAAAAACCGATACATAATTGCATAAAGGAAATGCTATGTAAATAACATTAGAGATCCTCTTGCTGTTTACTTGACAGGAGTTCACTTGGAAGGTTCAAGATCCTTTTGATCTTAGATGAGAGGGACCAGCTGCTGAGAGAGGGAGTCTGATTTAATCCAGAGTTAACCTTCCAGAAGTTCTCTGTAGATAATTTGTGATGCTGCTCTGTAGTCTACATTCAGGACAAAGATGAAGAATGATTTGTGGAACAGCTAACGACCATGAGCTGTGATCAAGCCCTTTTCATTTTTTTCTGTGTCACTTGCCTCCTATGTATCCTATGTTATCCTGTACAGACTCAACCATTCCATCTGGGCAGGTGCTTCAGACCTCTCAAAGCCCTTTAATTCCCTCTATTGAAGCCAAAAGTCAGCAAGGATAGCTCCATATATAAGAAGCTATACAGACTTCAGAAGGCAAGGTGTTTCCAGCACTTCTGACTCCCTAGTCCATGAGGTGTTAAGATAATGTGGCTCCACAGAGCCAGCCCGGGGGAGGACTGGTGCAGGGGGTCACCCAAGCGAACACACCAGCCTGGACACCACTGTCTTCCTGCAGTCCTCCCTCATGTCTCTGCAGCACATTGGAGCAGCCTGTGGAAAAAATTCCTGTCTATTTTCAGAAACAGATAAAAGCATTCAGATTATGCAGTACAAATCTCAGCCTGAAAGCAGCTGGAAAAATCTGTTTCTTGCCACTGTCACCGACCCCCTGACCCTTCCGAGTAATGACATTCAGACTCCCTTCCCCTCCTCCCTCCTCACTCCTTCCCAGCACAGACTGACCCATCCACTGCACATCTGGTCCTTGTCTACACTGTCAGAGCATTTATCTCTCAGACACTGGAGACAGTAGAATAGGGGTTGAGTTTTCTTGTACATAAAAAACCCATTATCAACGGGTTCAAGGAGAAGTCAGGGTTAAATTCATGTTTCTTTCTGTCTGGAGTTCTGGGGTGCATATTTTCCATGCTTTGGCCCTCTCCTCTCTATTCAGGCGTCAGAGGGCAGGAGGCACAGTGTTAGGGAGGTACATGGGTATTTTCTATTCTCAAATCCTCCCCTGGGTAGGACAGTATTCCTCCCCGTGTTGAGCTGCCTGGGCCCAGACATCTCTGGGTTCTGCTCTCATAAGCATATGTGTCTTGGGAAGACAAGTTCGTGCATCACACTGGCTCTCTGCGGCAGGAGGATTATCTCTGGCTTTAAGGAAAAGTCTGCCTGAGGTTGGATCCACCCTTATGTTTGCTCTGAGGACTCGAAATAGTAAACACAATAAAACAGGATTATGCTTTGTGCACCCGGGAGCAAATGTCAGCATGCACATGCACGCACCCCAGGGGACCACTGGCAACTTTTCCTTGGGGAGGCATCAGGGGGTTCATGCTCCATACTGAAAATCTGCCTGCCCTTCCGGAATGCTTTCTGCCTGGCACTGTTGGCTGAACAATTCACCAGGTCCCAAGCTCCTCCTCCAGGAGCCCTGGCCCCCAACCCCATCCCATTCGAGGCAGTGGGTTTCACTCCCCGAATAGAAGTGAAACACAGCCAGCTGCCAAAGGAGCCACATGGGATAATTCCCCCTTGCCCTGGAGAATGGGATGGTCTCCTTTTCTCCCCCTAGTTTCCTCTTCCATGGAGCAAGAGCCTCTCTCAGAGAGGACGAGGCCCTGTGTGTCTCCAAGGCAGAGAGGGCCAGCCGCTGCAGCAAAAGAGGCTCCCAGAGTGGAGCAACAGCCTGCAGGAACAGAGCTTTGTGTGCCATCTGGTTCATGTGCTCAAACAACCCCAGGCAGGATGTGGGGGCTGAACCTGGGAACTGAGGGGACCCTGGCGAATCCCACCAAGATTCTGCTTCTCAGCTCTTACACTGAAGGCATATTCCATGAGGCAGGAACTGAGCAGTTGTGAGATTCAATGAAAAGTAGTGGCAGAGCTCTAGCAGAAGAGAAAACCTGCAGCTCACCTCATGCCGTCCAGTGATCTGACTTCCCTTGGATGTTTTAGACTCCTCTAGCTTCTGCTCCGTCCAACCTCACCTGCCTAGAATGCCCTCCTCATCTTCAAGGGCTGAACTCCTCCTTGCTCCTAAAGATCCAGCTCTAATGTATCCTCTTCTACAAGGTGTTCCCAGGTCCCTGCAGCCCCAGGGAACTGCTCTCTGCTCCAGCAGGACTGACTCTTTCCACTCTGCAATCCCTATCTTTGGGTTTTGGCACTGAAGCAGGGAAGCATGGGTCTGCATCTTTCAAAAGGACGTGAAGACCGTGAGCACAGGGCTGCATGCTACTTATAGCTCCTTCCGGCCCATGCCCAGCAGAGAACCCAGCATATAAAGAACTCCTGCAATTGCATCGTATTACTGATGGCCACAATGGAGGCCCCGGCGCTAGTTCAAATCTAGTGTAGCAAAGTGCAAAAGCCCTCCTCATTCTTTTTCCTCCTTTCAGATAAAACTCACTTATAAAATTTGCCATTTGAAAGGGTACAGTTCAGCGGCTTTAGTACACTCTATTGTGCAGCCGTATCTCCTACCTCATTCTAAAACAACTTTTCATCTTCCCAAAACAAAACCCTGTATGTATGAAGCTCCCTCTCCCCATCTCCCCTGCTCCCAGCCCCAGGGAACCACTAACCTACTTTCTGTCTCCATGGATTTCCTATTCTGAACATTTCGCATAAATTCAATTACACAATATGTGGCCTTTTGTACCTAGCTTCTTATGCTTAACATCATGTTTTAAGGTCTATCCTTGTGATAGCATCTATCAGCGCATTTCTTTTTATGGTTGAATAACATTCTACTGTGTGAGATACCATGTTTTGTTTACTCATTTATCCATTGATGTACATTTGGGTTGCTTCCATATTTTGACTATTATGAATAATGCTGCTATAAACTTTCATGTACAAGTCTTTGTGTGAACATATGTTTCCAATTCTCATGTGTATATGTTTGAGTGGAAATTCAGGATTATTGGTAATTCTATGTTTAACTTTCTGAAGAACTGCCAAACTGTTTTTCATAGCAGCTGTGCCATTTTATAGTTCTACTAGCAATGTATAAAGGTTCTAATTTCTTCACATTCTCAAATTCTATGATTTTCTGTTTATCTATTTTTAAAATTTTTATTGAAACTATCCTAGTGGATATGAAAACCAAAACACAATTCATTTGGTCTTGAATTGCATTTTTCCCTAATGACTAATGCTGTTAAGAATATTTTTATGTCGTTATTGGCCACTTGTATATTTTCTCTGGAAAAATGCCTATTCAAGATCTTTGTCTATTTTTAAATTGGGTTGTATGTCCTTTTTGTTGTTGAGTTGTAAGAGTTATTTATGTATTCTGATGCCAGGCTTTTATCAGATATATTACTTGCAAGTATTTTTTCTTATTCTTCAGGTTGTCTTCTTTTTACATTCTTGATAGGATTTAGAGCCACACAAGTTTTTAACTTTGATTAAATAGATCTCTTTTTCTTTGTCTTTTTGAGACAGGGTCTCGCTATGCAGTTGAGGCAGGCCTTGAGCTCACTTTTGTAGCCCAGGCTGGTCTCGAACTCTCACCAATCCTCCTGCCTCAGCCTCCTGAGTGCTGAGATTACAGGCGTGAGCCACCATGCCCGACTAATAGATCTTTTTTTTTTTTTTTGCTTGCATTATGATGTCCTATCTAAGAAAACAATGCTCAACCCAAAGATAGGACATTTTACTTATCTGTTTTTGTTTTTGTTGTTGTGTTGTCCAATCCAGGGTTCAGGATTGGACCCAGACCCTTTGCACTTAGCTATAGCCTCAGCCTGATTACTTTTTTGTTTTGAGACAGGATCTTGATAAGTTGCCCACACTGGGCTTGATCTTGGGAGCCTCCTGCCTCAGTATCCCAGAATGCTGGAAGTACAGGTGTGCACCACTATGCCTGATGATGAAGGTTAATATCTATATTTCTTCCTAGTAGTTTTATAGCTTTGGTTCTTTTATTTAGGTCTGTAACTTATGTTGAATTAATTTTTGAATATTGCATGAGTTCAAATTCATTCTGTTCTACAGGGATGTCCAATTGTTTATGTACCATTTGTTGAATGGCCCTGACACACTTGTCACAAATCAACTTTTTTTAATCTATTGTTTTCCTGACTTCATCACTTGAAATAAAGCCATAAGTTCATTAGTCAGATATTGAAATTTGATGATGCCACATATTTTTAAATGTAGTAGTCAGTCAAGGAGCAAAATCCAGACCTCCATGTCACTGCATAAATTTAAAACATGATAAGATAAGATTACCAGAGCAGGGCATGGTGGTGTATGTCTGTAATCCCAGCACTTGGGAGGCTGAGGCAGGAGGAATGGTGCGAGTTGAGACCAGCCTGGGCTACAAAAGAGAGCTCAAGGCCAGCCTGAACTGCATAGTTAGACCCTGTCTCAAAATGACAAATAAATAAATAAGTAAATAAATAGAGGGTTTTACTGGTTATAAAATTAGGAAATTATTTATTTATTTATTTATTTATTTATTTATTTATTTATCTATCTATCTATTTATTTATTTATTTATATGCATTTAGTATAGGATCTACAGGGTTTCACCACACAGATCAGACTCAGAATGATCCTCCTGTTTTCAGCTTCCCAAATTCTGGGATTATAGGCATGCACCACCGTGCCTCCTCTCAATCACCATCTCAGCAGGCCGCCCCCCCGGGGGGGGGGGGGGGTCCAGCACTGCAGGCTGGGGATTGAAACTCTGGCTCCTGCCTCTGCCTAAGCAGGCACTTTAATCCACTGAGCTCTCTGGCCAGCCCTGGAAATGGCTTATTTAGTTCAGTACTTTAATATCACACACAAAAAAATACTAATTGGGCTAAAAGTTACATCAAGTAGACCAGTTATGGGGCAAAACTACAAAAGCTCAATATTGAGGTTTTTGTCAAATCAGAGGAGAAACCACTTCTAAAATCTGTGGCAATGGAAGTAATTTCTAAGATTTGCAGGGCAAAAACACATTCCAAGAACCTTTGAACCACAAAAACTGGTCAGACTGATATAAAAGGCTGGCAAAAGCTTGGTGGAATGCTTTTACAGTCACAGCAAGGAGTATACACTGTTTTATAAATTACTCACTAAAATCTAAAATCCCTAGTGTAAGAACTCAAAAGAAGAAATAAAAATGGAAAGGAATAGCACAGCTAATTAGAAATCAAGAACTTAAGGATTAAACAACAAAGAGACAGGAAGTAGAAAAGTTAGGAAACATGGCAGTGCAAAACCATGCACTTATATACATAGGATAATTTAGAAAATGGTCCTAAGAACCTCCAACAAGTGATTGATACTGCAGATAGCAATGTGTAATACTAAAATCATGTTTGAAATGCCTGTCATTCTGATCTTGTAGATGTGTGCTGATTGTAGTGTCACTTCAATTATTTCTATACTCTCCGGTAAATGTTTGTTTAAAGAAAAACAAGAAAAAGGTAATAAAAGAGAATAAGAGACAAGGAAAAACGCCATAGGATTGACTTGCTGCAATTTTGTATATGGTTAGATTTCTAAATTGCTGTGTAAAAATGTGAAACTGTTTCTTTTTTTATCATGTTCTATAGAGACTTATTAGAATATCAATGATTGATGGAAAATACCAGTTCCATGTTAAGTCTAAGGCATTTGATGCCTAAGTCTAAGACAGTGATGTTAAGCTCAAGTACCTATGTTATAGAGTAACAGTCTCTCCTTACTGGCAGACCAAATCACAACTAGAAATACTGTTCTTCAGTATCTCCAGAGCATCTTAGTTTTCTCCTCACTTTCATTTCTTTTTATCATCTTTGAGAAGCATCAAAACCTGAAATAGAAGTGCATGAAAGAAGTTTCTAGACTACGCCCACACGTGCACGACCTCCTTCTTGTCCTCCCACTGGTCCAGGAGTTAGGCCCTCTCATTGCATTCAGCAAAGAAACGCTCACAGAGGCTCATGAGGTGCCCAGGTGCGGCCAGCCTGGAATGGTAGCTCCACCCTGGATCCCCTGGCTCTAAATCTAGTACTCTTACACCCATCTCTGACTTGAAAGCTACTAAGGCTTTATGTCTAAATGACCTAGGCTGTATAACGAGCGAGGAGGTGACTACTTCCAAGCTGAATTCTGACCTGGTGACATTTATTTGGAAAGGCACCTTGAAGTTTCTCCACAATATCTGAGGAACGCAGCACATCTTCCACACAGAACTAAATCTCACGCCAGCACAGGCTGTGGATAAAGACACTTGGTAGGGCTACAGGATCCTAGACACTGAGTCAGGGCCTGGGAGGCTGCCTGGGGAGGAGCCCTTGTGCTTCAGCATCAGAGTACAAACTACCAAAAGCCTTCAGGGTGGGCTTGGACTTGAACATAGAGCAGCCCTTTTTATTTTTATTTATTCATGTTTGTTTTGAAATCATATTTTATATTGAAGAGTAATAACAGAAGCAAGAACAAAAATCAGAAACAAAGACAGAAACAGGATAACATATAGCACTATGTATGTCGCAGATTTTCAAAACAAGAATAGCTGATTAACGCTGGTTGATATATTATCTACTTTTTATCACCAGGTCTGTTGCTCAACTTAACAGATACGGTTATGCAAGACTGGACATACGATTGAATATCACCACTTACTTTCAAGAAACCTTAAATTTTTGTTCTTGTCTCTGTTTTTCTTCTCTTACCTTAAAAAAAAAAATTTGTCTTAAAGAGGGCATAGTAATAATTGATATGACATTAGAAATGGTACAGCTCTTTTTTAAATATAGGCCTTGAGCTGACCACAGGGGTCTCAGGCAGAATAGCAGAGGCGGGACTATAAATAGCAGCTGCAGCTGAAACGCTAAGGACCGGCCTACCCTTTGCATAGCGTAGGAAGGACGGAGGCAGAACAACATCCTGGCCCTTTCTTCCTTCCTCTGCAGAGACATGCTCTCCCCAGCAGGCAGCCTCCTCTCCTGCAGAGAAAGACTTCACCATGGCCTGGAGGAGCTGCAGGTCTATAGAGAGGTCTCCATCCCTCCTTTAATGAATGAAAATTTAAAACAGCAAATCAACCTTGGCTTTGGGAGCAAGGCTCCTCTGGGCCCATCCAGAAGGGCCAAGAGCTGATCCTTTCTTTATGCTGGGTTGTCTGTTTTTGTTCAGTGGTCTGCTTAGCCAGACTGGATGGTTTAATGGAAAAAAATATGGTGCTGTCTAACATGATGTAACAAGATGTCATCTTCTTACTCCAACACATAAAATGGATTTACAGGAAGGAGAAGAGGAGAAAAAAAAAAAAAAAAAAAAAAAAAAAAAAAAAAAAAAAAAAAAAAAAAAAAAAAAAAAAAAAAAAAAAAAAAAAAAAAAAAAAAAAAAAAAAAAAAAAAGCCCCAGGGAGCCCTTGACTTGTATAAAAACCACTAAGCTTTGTTTGTGAATGTCAAAAAGCTGCATGTTATTTTACTTAACCAAACATGAGAAGACACTGGTGTTTCGGGGGAACATAAGGTATGGCCCACAGTGTACTGGAAAAGCAAGCTAATATTCGTCTCATGTTGTACACATGCAAACACACCAACGATCACACCTACATGCCACACTGACAGAGCACTGCCACAGATGCTGCACACATGTTATGGGCACACGCGGAATCCATACCCCACAAGCTGCCCAACTCACACCCACAGAACACAAGGCCCCAGGCCATTAGGCAACTCCTGCATCAGCCCAAAGCCCTGCCACAAAGGCATGCTCACACCTAATTTTCAACTAGGAATCTTCCATTTCTGTATCACTGGGCTGGGGGTGAGTATTCATGAGGGTGGGAGGTTCTCTGATGAACATTTGCGTTTTGTTTGTTTGTTTTTGTTTTGTTTTTGTATTTTTAGGTAAAAGTCTACAGGTGTTCAGGGTCTCATTACTAGATTGGACTCATAGTGATCCACCCTCCAAGAGCTGGGATTACAGGCACGCTCCATGCCCAGTCTCAATTGCCTTTCAGGGTGTCCCAGGGGCAGGGCTGGAGCGGTAGGCCTGGGGATTGAACCACCCAGTCCCTGCTGCACTTCTGCTTGCAGGCACTTTAATCCTCAGAGCTGTTTGGCTGGCCTCAAAATTGAGAAGGGTTTTTTTTTTTTTTTTTTTTTTTTTTAATCAGGCTGCCTTAAAGGCAGGTCAGGTAAGGCTTGTGGAGCTGGGGATCAAACACTGGTCCCCTGTGCCCGACTATGTTTGCCGGAGCAAGCGCTTAAACAACTGAGCAAAGCCGCAGGCCCCCTCTGAGGAAGATCTGTGAGATCTCTTGAGCTTTCCAGACTTCCCTTTTTCGATACATACAGATAAGCCTACTGGAAAATACAAAATGGAAAGAGGGGTGACAGTTTTGCAGTTCTTTTTAAATAAGCAGTGTTTGTAGAAACCACATTTCAAATCATTCTTAATATTGTATGGGAAAATAATGGAGTCAGAAAGGATATGACTGTGCTCCTCGGTCACTCACGTCGCCGAGAGTACTGCAGTGCTCGGTATGCGCCTGGGGCAAATTCTGCTGTATCCTCTGGAGGCTGTCAGTGCTTAAGTCACACACACACACGCACGCACACACGCACGCACGCATGCGCATGCGCCAGCAACTGAAACGACATGGTGGTGCACGCCTGTAATCTCAGTGGTGGGGAGGCTGAATAGAGGAGGATTGCTACACGTCCAAGCTGCGTAGTGAGACCCTATACCAAATACATTAAAAATAATAGTAATTATTATTATTACAACACAGATTGAGGGAGAGTCACAACCCATGGCTCCCTTTCTACTCTGACCTCCCCTACTCATGAGGAAGCCAAAGGTAGACAGTGCTTATAAAATCCTACATATCTACAAATGAAATAAAAATAATTGATTTAGCTTTATGCAGTTTCCAGTACTGTTGTAAAAATTAAGTCCTTATGGACCTATACACTATGAAGTACAAATGATATAATTTCATTAAATGCTTTTAATTTGCATTTAGGTCTGGCATTGGCCAGCCATGATGGCATCTGCTTGCAATCCTAGCACTTGGGAAGCTGAGGCAGGAGGACCACTGTGAGTTCGAGGCCAGCTGAACTGCATGGTGAGTTTCAGGACAGCCTGAATTACATAAGGAAACCCTGTCTTAGAAGAATTAGGCTGGGCGTGGTGGCTCACGCCTGTAATCCCAGCACTCGGGAGGCTGAGGCAGGAGGAGGATCGGTGCAAGTTCGAGACCAGCCTGGGCTACAAAAGGGAGCTCAGGACCAGCCTCAACTGCATAGCGAGACCCTGTCTCAAAAAGACAAAAAAAAAAAAAAAAAAAAAAAAAAAAAAAAAAAAAAAAAAAAAAAAAAAAAAAAAAAAAAAGAAGAATTAAAAAGTGAAAGGTAAAATGCTGGCATTGTATACTATAGAGATGAATGATCAAAGCCATGTTGATAGTCATAAAAGGACATCTTTTTTCTATGACATTAAATGGAAAAATTTAAAATATCATGAGAAATTGAGAGGAAGATGGCAGGAAAAAAGAGGGAAACATTTCATGCTATTATACCATTTGAGGAAGGGTGCGGGGGTCAAACCCAGGACCTCATACACACTGAGCATGGGCTATGCCACTGAGCTGTGTCCCAGCCCCAGGTTTCAATGTCTTTTATCAGTGTCCTTTGCTCTGTATTAGAACCCATGAGTCACATAGCAGCCTAACTGCCCCTCTCCTGCTGAAATGCCTACTCCACCTGTATGGGATTTGATAGGTTTTGCCATGATTATTGTACCTGAATACAACTATAATACTACTTGTGGCAGGTGTAGCGGCACACACCTATAATCCCAGCACTCTGAGAGGCTGAAGCAAGAGGACCACAGATTCAAGGCTCAGCTGGGCAGCCTAGGGACTTGGAGAGACGGTCTTCAAATAAAAAGCAAACAAAAAGATTGGGGATGTAGCTCAGTGTGAAGGTCCTTGGTTTAAACTTCAGTACTGGGCAAAAAAAGTGTCCAGCACATAGTAGTTTCCAGCAAATATTATGCAATCCACAAATGGCTGGATTAATGGAAGTGAGCCCACACCACACCACACCTAGTCCCCTGAAGGCAGAAATTAGTTAGCACGCCTGGCACGCAGAGCGTATGTTGTTCTAGAAGCAGCATCCCACTCCCTGGAGCTCCTTCTAGTGATGTCCTCCTGAATCCATTTATTAAACACCTGTTTGCTGAGCACATGCTCTATGCCAACCAAAGGCAAATTCTTCAGTTTGGAGATTCCTGTTTGGATAAAGGAGCCATGGGAACAGAAAAGTGTTGAAGTATCAGAAGCTTATATGCAAAATATGGAAGGCAGTCGTGTCTCAGAGGCCCACACAGTGCTGGAAGGAGGCAGTCTGGTTCCCCGGCGTGGCTCTGCTCCTGCTAGAGCTGACCTGCCCACTGACAAGCCTGAGCCATAAGAGGCCTTGCCTTCCTCACTGCCCCCTCTGTGACTTCATATGCGGTGTTCCTCCCCTGAGCTCCTTCACTTCTTCTAAATTTCTTTCATCTTTCAGGCCTTTCTGTGCAAATTGACCTCTCCCTTCTCTGAGTGATCATACAGCAAGTTAGCCCTGGACATACACTGCTTTGAATTATTCCATCACTGCTTCAGGTCTCTAAACCTTCTCTGCCAGCCAACAACAGCGCCAGAACAGGCTGTAGGCTCCTGCGGAGCAGCGAGCTGCTGGTCCACCCTATTTCACACTGTGTACCTGGTGCTCCATGTGAACCATTTGAACTCTGGCGAGAGGACATGGGGGCCCCACTCCCAAATGTGCAGGCTGCAGAAGTGTGGGGTCTGAGGCTCCTTTAATGGGAGCAAGCCAGCTTGTTAGTAGCCAGTATGACACCCTCTTCCTTAGGTCCTGCTAGACAGCGTGGGACCTGGAGCGGGAGGTCCAAGGACCTACCATAGCACCCTAAACTGGAAATACAGCAGGAGCAAATCCAGGCTTCTAGGCCATTGTGTTCAAGCTGCTGCACTAAAATGGAATCATCTGATGCCAATGAAAAAGCAATTAATTAGCTGCCCCAAAGCTGTTTCCTCTCGGACTAGGTTGGACAGATGTTCTTTCTGGATTCAGTTCTTCCGAGCTGATCATAAAGAGTGCCAAGACAGCGAGTTGAGCTGGCAACGCTTGCACTACTAAGTCCTACTATGTCCCCTCCCACCGTGGGGAACATACTGAATTGCCAATAATGAGAATTTGCCTTGTGCTTCTGGGTCACGGTGGCCCCAAGCTTGAGCCTTGAAAAGCATTACTACATGCAACAACAGGCTCCGGAAGGACACCAACTGGTGACTGACATGATCAAGATAAAACCCGCTGAACAGATTCTGTGTGGCTAGAGGAATCCCAATGCCAGTGAGCCCCAAGATGTACACTTCAGTTACATAGAACAGGTATGAATCGAGCATCTACTGTGTTTCTAGTTAAAGCCTCTGGGGCACTCTTAACAGTTTTGAGCAAGGAAAAATATATACTAAGAGCAGAAGAATTTAAGCACAAGTGTAGCCTAGTGAGTAAGATGGGCAGGCTCCAGATTTGACTGAGCAAACCATTCCCAGATGCTTAGTTTTGGGCAAATAGAACCTCAGTTTCCTCATGGGTACAATGGGGGTTGATAAAATTGTATGGGTAGTGTCTAGAAAAGGATTATGGGGCCAGCCAGACAGCTCAGAGGATTAAAGTGTCTGCTTAGGTAGAGCACAGCCACTGGGGTTATCCCTGGTGGGTATGCCATGCCAGCCCACCCCCAAGGCGTGCTGAGACAGAGATTGAGATGGCGTGGCAGCACATGCCTGTAATCCCAGTGCCTGGGAAGCTGAAAACAGGAGGATCACTATGAGTCTGATCTGCATAGTGAGTCCCTGTAGACTCTGTACTAAATATATAATAAGAAATGAAAGGATTATGCAATGTACTATATGTACAACAATTAGCCTTTCAAGGGCTCAACCTCTAGGTGATGGTGCTCATAACAAGAAGACATCCTTGGCTTACTGGGGAGTAAAAGAAAAGTATGTTTGCAAATATAATATTTTCATAATTATGTCTTTTTTTCTTCTACTTCAGAAAGTAGGTGGGAAGGTACTTTTTATCTTATGGTCACTTGGTAAATGTTCATTGTTGATGGCAGGTTTTTTGTTTTTTAATGTACTTAGTACAGGGCTTACAGAGTGTCTTAGTTACTTTTCACTCGTTGCTGGGACAAATACCTAACACTCAAAATGAAGGAAGGAAAGATTTATTTAGCTCACAGTTCGTGGAGGTTTCAGTCCATATTCTGATGGCCCAAGGCTGAGTGGAGCAGGGCAGAGAGCATCCAGTTCATGGTGGCAGAACAGTATCAAAATAGTGGCAGAGGCAGCCAACCAAACAGGGCAGCAGAGCAACAGGTACAGCTCCAGTCTGTCTCTCTGTCACTCTTTATATTACATTCAGGCTCTCTGCCTTAGGATATCTGTTCTAGACCACACCCATAGTCTCAGCCTTACTCAGACTGATAATCCCATCAGTACTAAAACAATCCCAGGGATCATGAATCAAGTCTCAATCTATAGAAGCCATGCCCCATGATTGCATGAGGCTTTGGGGGGAACAACTAGACATAAACCATAACACAGGGTGTCACTACACAGATTGGACTCACAAATAATCTCCTACATTCAGCCTCCCAAGTTCTGGGATTACAAGCACGCACCACCATGCCTAGTCTCAATCACCATCTCAGCATACTCATGCATTGGCTGGGAGTAAAACCTGGAAGCTTTAGGTTCAGGGCCTACTTAGGGAAACCATGCTTCAGGGTCCAGTCAGAGCTCCAGGGAAGACCTAGATGAAAAGGAGTTGAGAGTCCAAATCTGGAAAGTCAGATGTATACAGGTTTCAGGTCTGAGTAAAACGTCATGTCTGATTTTCAGGGATTAAATGGTCAACCCTAAGTCCCCAAGCAATTCCTTCATCTCCTTACACAAGAAATGTAAAGACTGGGGGGTTTCAGAAGCTGAAGATCTCTGTGGTGCTTGGCAGGATTCCTCTGGGTCCTCCTTGGCTTTCAGGACCCCCATGTGTCCACACATACTCATGGATGTAATGATAGAGGACAACAGGATGATTTTCTGGAAAGGACCAAGATTGCTGAATGCTTTGAATTGTGTTTGTTCAACTTCACAGGGCCTGCTGCCTGTGCTGCCCATTCTCACACCTTGTTTTCCTTCCTTCTTCTTTGATTCTCATGCTTTCACTGATCTGTACCATTTGTTTGCTTTGTCTTTCATCATGGCTTTGCCTTTATTATCGCCATGCTATCAGTAAACCCAGTTATGATACACTGGCTGTCAGCATCCAAAAGTAATAAAAGGCTGCTCTCCCAAATCTCTTTTCCACAGTTCAGCATCAGAAATCTCCTTCTACCTTGAATTGCTTGGTTTTACTGTTACCTTTCATCCCTGCCCTTTGCCCAACCCATGGCCTGCTGGTGCTGGACTTCCCCCTGCCCCTCAGACCTGACTTTGAGATCATTTTCATCAGAGGTTGATGTATGCCAGTCACGAGGTTATCACTTTACTGAGCTCCTCTCTGCTCTCTGACAGAGAGATCTCTGATGATACAGGTTTGAATCATCTCTAATATTTTGCTCACAGTTTCTCAGTGTGCCTACTAGCTTTTATCTTGATGGATAAATGCAGGCAATAACTACTCTGTTTCTATATCTAGATTCAAGGTTGTCTCTATTTATGAAGAAACCACCCTTGTGCATGCTTCTGAGTTTGGCGTCAGTTTAAAGATAGATAAATGGGCCAAAGAAAGAGAGTATGGTCTGGAGATTGACTCACACATTCAGGGACAATAGATTTTCATGAAAGACATTTAAATGCCTAAAGATAGCCTTCTATGTAGCAATAGAACAATGAATTTGACTGGACATTGCATGCAAAAATTTATTCAAAATAAGTCATAGACCTAAATGTTAAAAGCTAAAACTATAAAAGTTTCATAAGACAACATAGGAAAATCTTTGTGAATCTGGCTTAAGTGAGCATTTTTATATATGCCACAAAAAGCAAATTGACAAATTGAAAGTTGTCAAATTTCAAATTTTCTTTTTTTAACCAACATTTTGTTAAAACAATGAAAAAAGCAAGGCACAGAAAGCATCTTTGCAAATCATATACCTAAGAGAAAGCTTTTATGTAGAGTTTCACGGGGTTAGGGATATAGCTCAGTGGCATAGCCCCTGCCTGGCCAGTGCCATGTCATGAGTTTGATTCCAAGTTTTTTTTTTTTTTTTTTTTTTTTTTAAAGAAGAGTTTGTGTGTGATAAACTGCAAATTCAGAAATAATGGGGGAAAAGTCTAGATTTTTCAAATAAACAATACATTTGCCTAGATATTGCACCAATTAAGACATATAAAAATGGCACATGAGTACATGGGAAAAAACAGGTGATATCAGCCACCAAAGAAATGCAAAGTGAAACCACAGAGAAGTATCACTACATTAGAATCTCCTCTGGTACTGGGGCTAGAACTCAGGACCTTGTGCTTGCCAGGCAGGCACTTATGCCACTGGGCTATATCCCTGCCCCCAAGTATCACTACATTAGAATAGTTAAATTTTACAAGACTGAGCATACCAAATGTTGATAAAGATGTGAAGAAACAGGAACACTCAGGTTGCTGTTCAGAATACAAAAGAACCACTTTGGGAAACAACTCAGCAGATTCTTGAAAAGTTAAATATGTACCCAGCACATAATTCAATTGCTTTTATTTCATTTCATTTCATTTCATTTTCCATCGCTGGAAAGAACCAAAATATCCATCAACAAATAGATGACTAAGCAAAGAGTAATATATCCATATGGTGGACAATGACTCATCAATACAAATGAATGAAATGCAGACACCAATAGCCACATAGGCAAGTTTCAGAGCATTGAGTATAATAAATCAGAGAAGAGTAGCATACACTATATGTAATTCTATCATGTAAAACTCTAGAAAATGAAAACTATTCCATAGTGACATTGAGCAGAGAGTGGTTTTCTGGGGGTAATAGCAGGGCAAGCATGGGATGAAGGGACAGCAAAAGAAGGCAGGAAAATTTTAGAGGTATCTGTTATGTTCATGACTGACTATAGGGATGGTTTTCTGGATGGACATGTATGGCAGAATTTATCAGTTTACATTTTAAATATGTCTTATTATGATCCTTTAAAATCTTTGCATAAAAGATATCATTATAAAGTTTAAAAGTGCTATTCAAACATGCTATTCAACAACATTCAAGTTGTGGAAGACCACCTGGGGAGCTCTCCTTGAAAGAAGAGAAACTGCCTCCATTCTGGCCATGTCTGATCCTGTTTCCATGTATTGGTATGTACTGAGCTGGTAGGACTTTTCCTTATCCTTTCAATTGGTTTTCAGCAATGCATATAGGGCTACCAGAGGTGCTGGTGGTAGTCTCCACAGACAGCAGGTGTGTTTCCCCATAAGTCCCACCAGCTGCACTTTAGTGTGAGCCAAGCCAAGACAAGCTGAGGAGCCAGTCCTCCACACTGTGGGCTGGGATCGACCCTTCAGGTAGAGGCTATAACTTCCTGGGGCTTGAAAGATTACACATCAGAGCTGAAACACCGACCCCAAAACATTAGATACTGTCTCGGCTGTGTAATGCAGATTACTCTCTGCATGTCCGTCTCTCTGCATATTGCAGAGGTAAATGCAGGCCTCCTACCTAGCCCAGCTCACAGCACTCACCTAGTTCCTGCCAATCTCAGTCGCTGATCCTCAGGCCACTCTTCCTTCATGATTGAATAAAACCCGGATTCCATGCTGGCTAGAGGCCTTTGTTCCAGATAGCCATCGATATGGCTGGACTTAGGACCTTTGGCCTTCCCAAACTACAGACATGTCTTTATTCTCACCGTGGGTTGCACTGGAGGTGTTAGGTTGGAATTAACTTGATGATGTTTCAATAACCTATCCATGGGATTACAAATACAAACTTCCAGGACTGAGACAAGGACCAGGAAGTGCTCTATATATCAAGCCAAACCCTCTCCCTGAAAAGCTTAGCAGTTGCATTTGGTGGCTAGAACTGGGGCCCAGGTGGTAGCCACCTTTAGTGGAGAGATGTAAATGACTAATGATTTTCATCATGGACCTTTTGCTTCTTTTTGATTTTTAAGAACTGGGCAGGTACTAATTGCTTTACATTGATAATGAAAAAGTAGCAGCCACACACGAGTCTGGAAATGACAGTACATGCATGTGCCCTCTAGAACACTGTTGGGGATCAAATTTACAAATTGTACAATCAGATAAATAATTGAAAATTTATCCTGAATGGCATTTTGGTGACTGTACTGTGAAGCTATGCATAGGAAACAAGGAAGTCCAATTCAGAGACTTCTACAAACATCATGGGGAGGTGGTTGAAATGGAAAGGTATGTGAGCTCAGTCTCTCCTTGTGTGATGTATGATCCTCACCTCAGTGTGAAGCTTGTCACTCTCCCTGCAGATATGCCCCTCCTCCTCTCTGGCAGCATCACTTTCTGTCCTTCTGAGGCTAATTTTCTACAGAGATTACCAACTATTTCAGAGCACTATGGGACTGAGGGACAAGACTCAAGGCATCACTAGAGGGCTTCCTGGGTGCTGTCCCCTGGATACAGTACTGCTAGACCTTGACACCTAATCGAGCTTCCTTCTTGACACAAGCACGGACTACATGCCTGCTGTCTTAGCCACTTCTAGGAGGAACAATGCCTGAACTCTCATAACCAGACCCCAGTACTGCAGTGTCTTCTGATCATATGCATAGAGGATTTTGTCAGTTACTCTTAGTCTCTGTTGATCAAATTCCTCTCTTCTTCTGAATTTCTACATTCCATTCTTTCTTGTGCTGTTGATATTGGCTGTGGTAGTGGAATTTTCCAGTTTCATAGAAACTGTCGCAGTTTTAAGGGTATGACTGCTCTATAAACTCTTTGTTTCTATTATAGTCTGAGCCCTGGAGCTCTTGACGAAACAAACACTTTGTAAGATGTACGGTTTGTCTCTCAGGAGACACCATTGGTCAAAGCACAAATTACCGCCTCACTAGTTAACCCTCCAACTTGCTAATTAATTTAGCTTGTTATGATTTATGTTTGTAAATAACTGTAAGAAATTAAAGGGAACAGGAGTGGACACACAGGAATGGAAAGAAATAATAGTGCAAATAATAGTGCAAGATGACCATGGAAGGCAGTGAGAAATAGTTCAGTGAAAAAAGCAAGTTGTAAATCTCTAAGCACTGGATGACCCAGTTTTTCTAAATATGCACACAGCCGTGTGTGTGTGTGTGTGTGTGTGTGTGTGTGTTGTGTATTATAAAAACTTAGAACATTAAAGAGTAATTTTGCTCAATTGAAGGACTTAGGAAAGATTCATGCTTAATTTTTGTTTGGCTGCTTTTTTTTCCATTTTTTTTTCAAACAAACATGTGCTATTTTATAGCAATGAGAAAAACAAGTTATTTAAAAACATAAATACAAAAACAGGGAGATTCTGGGAAAACACCATATGTTTTGTCTGAATTTCAAGAAGAGCCAAGAACTGCCTGGCTGGGGGCTCCCAAATTGCTGGGGTAAGGGAGCAGGAGCATCCTGCAGGAGATAGTAGGGGACAATGAAGCTGAGGAGCTAGCAGGTACATACTGCTTGTCAGGAAACACTCCAAAATCATCCCATGAGTGGTCCAGAGAGGTGTGGAAAAAAAAAGAAAAGGTGAGTATTACAGCTGTACTTAAAACCGGAAATGAAGGAACATTACCATGTGCTCCCTCAGAGCACTCACTCTGGACCTGCGTTACACTGAGCAACAGGAAGATGGGAGCAAGGTGACCAAGGAGGAGCCTTGGGGCAGGACTATTTGAGATCTGCTGGCAGAGCCAGAGATGCTGCTCAGGCAGCCTGCCCAGGGAGGCTTACCTTAGTCTATTACAGATGCGATGGCAGGATACCATGGGGAGGCTGGGAGGCTTCTAAAGAGCAGCAGTGAATCACGTGCAGCGCTGGATGCCGGGAGGATGTGGCGCTGGAGCAGGGCCCTCTTCCTGCTTCACTGGTGGTGGCTTCTGTGGGGGCGCTCCAATGATGGAAGGGAGAAGGGGCCTCACTGGGAGTATATTTATAAATACACTAAGCTCATTTATAAAGGCTCTATCTCCTGATCTAATTAGTTCCACAAAGATCCCACCTCGAAATACGGTCCTACTGGGGATCATATTTCCACCTGTGAATCTGAAGGAGACACACCATTCTGTTTACAGCAATCTCCAAGGAAAGCAGTCAAGCTGGGCCGAAACTAGGACGGGAACCGAGCTGTTAGAGGGGAGGGTCTGCTTCCCACGCCAGGCCCTCATCTGGCCTTCGCACATTCGTTTCAACTGGAATGCATGTTTTTCTAGGTTTGCTAGAAAAACCCACTGACTAGGATACACACATTTTAACTGGTGAGGATGGAATCCACACTAGGCAAGCACTGTATCACTGAATTACATCCCAAGTTAATTTCTAAAAATTATTTTAAGTTAAGGTCTCTCTAAATTGCCCAGGTTGACTTTGCGGTTATGACCTTCCTGTCTTAATAGCCTGTGTTCTATATTATTTCTAACAAATTTTATAATTCCATGATATTCATATATGCAAAGCACTTTAGTATATATTATGCAATACAAGGTAAAGGGTACGATAAAGTATTATCATCCCCTTTCCACAAGATAGTAAATTGAGGCTTGGGGAAAATCATTGCTGGCATTTATGTAGTGATTGGGCCAGGCAGACCTGCGGCTAGACCTTGCTGGCCTTTAATTCTATGTTCTTTTCACAGAACTATCATACTTACTTGTTAATTCCTCTATTAATTTACTTATTTGTGCGTTCAACCTCTGTCCTACTTAGGGTCAGTCAATGTTACTACAAGTGTATTCAGGAAACCAGGTATTGGTCCCCATAATTGCACTCCAATATCTGGCCTAGATCAATGATTCTCAATTTTGAATTCAGTTAGATTTGACTGGGAAGCTTTTAAAAAAGTAGCACTGCTCAGACACTGCCCCAAATCAATAGAGCTCCGATTTCTGTTGTTTTGGAAGCTCCCCTGGTGATTGTAATGTGTAGGTAAAACCTAAAACCATGCATCTTGAGAGTAAGCATAAAACATGACCACTTTAGCTTCTTTATGGGAAGCAGGAAAAGTGCAGCAATGTGAGAATTGACTGATTCTACTGGAACTGTTGTGATGGACTCTGCATTCTGAGGTTCCTCTTTGCCATCAGATACTCTCTGAGGGATAGGAATGGAGTTCAGGGTCATGAATGAGCATTTTTTTAAATTTAAAGATTTCATTAGTACACTTACAGTACATAATGGTTGCATTCCTTATGGGGAGCTGGTTCACGCACGAAACACATCTTGCTTCTTTTTACTCCCTGTTCCGTCCGCCCCCCTTTGTATTAGAGCGGTTCCAGACATCCAGTATTCTGATTGCAGCTGGAGCCTTGTTCCCAGGCTGAAGAGAAAAGTTGCTAGAGTTTTCATTATAGATAAAAAAGGGAATTGAGAAGATACAGGTAGAGCCTGAAGAGGATCTTATTCAAGTGCACACTTGGAAAATGACTCTCAGAGAGCAGAAGTGCCTTGAAACAATTAGAGAACGATGCAAAACAGGACATCAAGGTGCCAAAACGCCGTTGTAGGGTAGAACTGCGTAGTGTTGTAGTGCTTTTTGAGGACAAATGGTTCTCCTTGGGTCACAGTGTTCTTTCTAGGTTGATTGACATTCATATTTTCCTCTCCCCTGAGGCATGGAGCTAGAGCAAAGTCAGGAGTCCAGCTAGATAAAAAGAGATTGGAAGAGAAGACAGCTGTCATCCACTAAGCATCTGCTACGTGTACTAGCATGCTGTTGTGGTTTGTGTCTAGATGTCCCCTCAAAGCCTCATGCACTCATAGGGTGGGCTTCTAGAGGCTGGGATTAATGCACGATCCAATACTGGGATCATGGGCGTGCGTGCTACACCCATCCTGGGGGAGATAGCCTGGATACAGCATGAGGAAGTTAGAGAGGCTTGCTCTTGGCCTCTGCTGCTGCTACCACTACTCCTCCCTTTGCTCTTTGCTGTTTTCTGCCACCATGAGCTGCTGTCTTCTGCCATGTGCCACTCTGCCCTGGAGCCAAACAAGTATGGGCTGAAACCTCCTTGAACTGTGAGCTAAATAAAGCTTTCCTTCCTCAACTTTGGGTGTTGAGTATTTTGTCCCAGCAACAAGAGAAAAGTAACCAAGGAGCTATTTATTCCACTGGCAGGAACTATTTATTCTTCTGTTTATGGATGAGGAAACAAAGCTTCAGTTAATGAGTTCGTAATCAACGGTAGTAAAACTGAATCACATCTGGCTCACTCATGTACTCACCATGTGTGTAACCAGAAGTATCGATCATAAACTCGTGTGTGTGTGTGTGTGTGTGTGTGTGTGTGTGTGAAATATGTGGACACAGAACAACCACGGCCTTTACTCTGAACTACTTCCATGTAATTCTTAATTTTTGTTTTTACTTTGAGACAGGACATTGCCAGCTTGGCCAGAAAGGGTTTGAACTTGCAACCCTCTTGCCTTTTGAAGATGATAGACATGAGCTACCTTCCCTGCATAAGATCACTTGATAGCAGTGGCTTATCTACGGGTCCATGCTGGATAGTTTCAAGGACTGAGTCGATTCTTGTTCTCTCCTCTCTTGGCTTTTGCATAATATCTTTGAGTTATTCATTTCTGCTTTTCTCATGTGATGGATGTGACCAACATACGTTGCAATGATCATCTAATATACTTGGCCTTGGATAGGAGAGACAAAGAAAGAAATAGGACATGGGGCTGGATATAGCTCGGCAGGACAGCCTTTGCCAAACACACACAAAGCTCTGCGTTCAATTCTCAGTTGAATAAATAAATAAATAAGAAATGAAATCAATGTAAATCCTATCACTTGAATCCGAAACCCAGGACAGCTCTAGCAAGGGTGGGGCCACCCTGGTATACTGTATCCTATGAAGAGTTTCAAGGGAGACTGGAAATGAGGACTATATTTTAGTTTGAAAAAATTTAAACTTAAAATTTTCAGGGGATCTAGGATAGTAGATACTGCCTTCCAAGCACCTGAATGCATAAATGATAGATGACAAAAACATATAAGCAATATTGTCTTCTTTGAGGAAACCCTGGAAGCATCCTTGTATTCCCTACCAGGGAAGAGTGTTGAATATTTCATTTTCCTATTATTGGTCAAATACTACATATCAGCCAACAGGGCCCAGCAAGCTTGGATACATTAATCATTATTCATTTCATTATTTGTGTCAAGGGGCAGATTCTTCACGCTTATCTCCTCCTACGTTTTCATGGGAATGTTCTCTCATCACTAAGCAACAAAAGGAACCAGTCTAGATTTCTGAGAATAGCACATTTATACCCAACACTGTATATTCCTTTATACTTTAGAGCATGGAACACAAAGAGCCAGGAACTTCTCAAGGAAGGACTGCATCTTGATATTTTTTTTTTCTCAGATATCTTTCTCTCACAGAGAAAATCATTATTTGTCACTTGTGTGACACAGACTAGACTCCAGGATTCTCAGAAACGCTGAGTTGTCAGGAGGCCTCAAGAGAAAGAGCAGGAAATGACCTTCCTGCGTTGAGCACCTGCCAGCTATCCATATCCCTGAGGGGTGGGTATAATTATCTTAATTATATAGAACAAGGGCTACAGAGTACGATACTCCATCCTAGGCACAGGCTTATGCATGAGATGATTGATGGGAGTATGTGTCTTGGTTGTACCACTGTCTGCTTCTATGAATCTGATTGAAGTCTTTGGGCCAGAGGTTTTTTTTTAAGCTCTTTTCAGTTTCCAACACCATTATTGGGATATAATGGACATGTGCCATACCATTTAAGATTTGATATATGTCAAAATATGAAACTCATGAAATCCTCTTGCAGTCCAGATAAACATAACCATTAATCCCCAAGGTGTTTCCTGCCCCTTGGTAACCCTACTCTTTTGTCCCCAGCAACCAATGAGCTGCTACTGTCTGATCATGGTAGGCAGGAGCAATGGCTCACCCAAAGATGTTTACATGGCCTCATCCCCTGAGCTTTGTGGGTATGTTATCTCAGATAACAAAAGTGAATTTTCAGATAAGAGTTTTCCACATTATCCTGAGCACAGCATTAGAAGAGAAGAAGCTGTGATGTTATAAGGGGGCTTTGGAGTTGTCAGTGAGAAATGTGAAGGGTTATACTGCTGGCTTTGAAGACAGAGAAGGAAGCCACAAGGGAAGAAAGAAATGTAGGTGGATTCCAGAGGCTGAAAAGCTGAAGAATTTCTCCGGAGCCCTCTAGAAAGAATAAAGTTCCAAGGATGCCTTGATCAACACAGAAAAAAATTCTAGGTCCCAATCCCTGTAACCCATGAATGTTGCCTTACATGAGAGAAGGATCTTTATAGTCAAAATAAACTAAGGATTTTGAGATGGGGAAATGATCCTGATTATTGAATGGGCCTTCATGTCATCACAAGTGTCTTTGTAAGGAAGGTGCTGAGGGACATCTGACTGGGGAAAAGGCGGTGTGATGTTTGAAGCAGAGACCCAAGGACAGTGCTTGAAGGATGGAGCAAAGGAAACAATAACGCAGATGCCACTAGAAGCTAGGGTGGGGAAGGCTTTGTTAGCGTAAACTTGTCACTCCTTTCATTTGTTCCAGTAATGAGACTCCTGAGCAGGGCTTACTGCTCAGCAAATCAAAAGCTTTGATTTCAACCGGGCGTGGTGGCGCACGCCTGTAATCCCAGCACTAGGGAGGCTGAGGCAGGAGGATTGGTGTGAGTTCGAGACCAGCCTGGGCTACAAAAGTGAGCTCAGAATCAGCCTCAACTGCATAGCAAGACCCTGTCTCAAAAAGACAAAAGCTTTGATTTCAAATGTCATTTGAACCTCAACTCTCATGCAGTAGTGCCACTAGTTAATGCTCCATTTCAGGCATAGGGATTTTTACAATAGCAACACCATGGGCTCATAAGAAATGGGTTGCTCTGGGCCCCTTGGACTTATAAGTATCTACAGCCTCCACCAGCCCCGGGCTGCTTGCTCCTTCTACTCGTTGGACAGAGTTGTTTCACTCTTGTTGGCAGCAGCTTACTTGGCTCTCTTCTGAGGTCTATTATTGGGTACATATTTTACCCATGTAAAATGTAATAACTCTCACATTTTGAACAGGAAGAAGCAATTGTGTGGGCATACATATAGTACCTCCATGAATGCTGCAGGGTGCCCTATTAAATTTGCCTATTAAACCAGTGATTCGCCGGGCGTGGTGGCTCACGCCTGTAATCCCAGCACTCGGGAGGCTGAGGCAGGAGGATCGGTGAGAGTTCGAGACCAGCCTGGGGTACAAAAGTGAGCTCAAGGCCAGCCTGAACTGCAGAGTGAGACCCTGTCTCAAAAAAGACAATAAATAAATAAATAAATAAATAAATAAATAAACCATTGATTCATGAGGTTGAGCAATTCGTCAGCTGGCATCTTTACTCTGTTGTCAGAGTCAGGAAGGATTCAGAAATTGGTGAAAATTACCCTTCTGGGCAGTACAATAGATTAATATCATCTCTTAAGCTTCCTAGCACAGAAAGAAAGAAAGACTGTGGGGTCAGGCTGAGGCTCATCTCTAGCTGAGAGCACCACCTCCTTACTTCTCATATACATATATATATATATATATATATGTATATATATATATATGTATGTATATATATACATATATATACATATATATATATATATATACATATATATATATATACATATGTGTGTGTATTAAAATCCCTAAAACATGAAAGGGAACACAGTAGTGTGTCAATTTACCTCTATTTAAGTCCTTTATCCAGAAGCAATGGTTTCTTTGTAGGCTTCCCTGAGATTCTAGGCGTGCACAAGCACAGATAGAACCTATGAAGAAAGCTGCTGCTGATTTAGCACTTACCTAGTGTCTGTGCTGAGCGTGTACCCAGGGTCTCTGCTAGGTGCGTACCCAAGGTCTGTACTGGCATGTACTCAGGGTCTGTGCTGGGTGTGTTCAGAGTCTGTGCTGGGCATATACTCAGAGTCTTTCCTCTGCTGGGCATGTACCCAGGGTCTCTGCTGGGCACCTACCCAGGCTCTCTGCTGGGCGTGTACCCAGGGTCCGCGCTGAGTGCTGCAGAGGCCCCTCTCAGCTGGGGCACTCATCCTCCCGTGGCTGCATGCTGAGTCACAGCTCACAGCTGCCTCTCCTCTCCAGAGAATTTAGCTTCCTTGCCAACATCCCCACACTCGGGCAGCCTGAAATCAACACCTGAGTGACACAAGACTATGTATGACACACACACACACACAAAAATCAATCTTCTGCCCCAAAGTAGAGTCATCCTCTAGGAAAATTCGTGTTCAAGAGCCTGTGAAGTTGGGCTGAGGTTCATCTCCAGCTGAGAGCACCATCTCCTTACCTCTCTCTCCTATCCTTGCATTCAGCCTTGTTCATCTTTTTGAGAGCACTTTGAAAAGAATCATTTCAGTCACACAAGGATCCCTGCTTTAGCTTTCATTTTAGGACCCCACCACCCCCAAATGGGCTGTCCCTAGAAAGCAGAATTTAAAGATGAGACTCTGAAGGTGGGGCCTGGGAAGGTCAGAGAGCAAGGAAGATCCATTCCATTGCTAGTTCCTGGGAAACCTATTCATTTTTCCCTGTAACAGTGGAGGAACAACAGATGCTAATTAGGATCAAAAGGAACAGGAATGGTCAGGGGGTTTGGCACATTTCTGTAATCCCAGAGATTGGGAGACTGAAGCAGGAGGGTTGCCTGGAGTTCAAGGCCAGCCTGAATTGCATAGCCAAAACTTGTCTAAAAGGGGGGGGGGGTAGGGAGAAGCTGGGGAGATAGCTCTGTGGCAAAACTGCCTGCCTGGCAAGTGCAAGGTTGTGAGTTTGAATCCCAGTCCTGGAAAAAAAAAAAAACCAAAAAACAAACAAACAAACAAACAAACAAAAAAAAACCTGGGCATGGTGGTGCATACCTATAATGTTGGCACTCAGGAGGCTGAGGCAGGAGGATCACTGGGAGTTCAAGTCCATCATGGGCTACAAATGAGTTTAAGACCAGCTTGAACCGCATAGTTCCAAAAACTTTGTTTTCAAAAAACAAAACATTGCCCTTAACCACCCAGCAGAAAAGTTTAAACATGACGCATAAAGCATAAAGGTAGTTTAGTATGCTGAGCTGTAAAAGGCTCTAATCAACAGCTTCCAACATTGCCAGTTTCACCAGTAACCTACTGCAATTATGGAACATTTGACTATGTATACAACTACCTTCTCTTAGATCAAAGAGAAGAAATCTACTGTACTAATAAGCATTAGAAAATTTATGTCTACACCCTGTGCTCTGTAACACTACAATGAGGACAACAATATGCATTGTATCAACTATTCGAAATGTATTATTAATGTGTTTTGAAACTGTCACATTGTAATTTCTTACTAAAAATAATTAAAAAAACAAAACAAAATAAAACAAAAACAAACAAAACAGAACAACCTTAGAAGAGTAGGAGAACCTTAGAGCAGACAAATTTTCATCTTGTGCAAACCTCTAATGCCAATGTCAGACAAGGAAAGAACAGAACCTTGAGACGGGGTTGGGCGTATCTGGGTCAACTTGAGGACCTTGAACCCTCAGACTCTGTTGGGCCTTTCTGACATGCTGGAAGGCAGTTCACCTTTATGTGGACATTACATAGAAGCCTCTTATGGGCCAAAACTTATTTTGACCTAGATGGGAAAGGTCCAGGACTATAACATGGAAGGAAGGATTTTATGCCACAAGGACTGCAGTACTTGCTCACAGCAGAGGACTTAGCCTGGATGTGGATCCTAATGGCATGGGATTTTTTTTTTTTTTAATGTGCTTGGTACAGGGTCTCACTACACAGCTCAGACTCATAATGATCTTCCTGTTTTCAGCCTCCCCAGTGCTGGCATCACAGGCATGTGCCACCATGCCTGGTTTCAATGGCTGGCTCAGGGTGTGTTGGCCTAAGCAGGTGCTTAGCCTACGGAGCTATCTTGCAGGCCTAAGGTGTGGGATTAAAGCCGGGAAGAATATATAGCAGACTTAGGGAACTTAAACCATCCCATCCCCATGTGGCAAGAGCTCTGAGAATCAATGCTAGCACACTGCTGGGGTGGCTCTTAGAAGCTGATAAAACCAAACAACCACATTAAAGTGCAGCCACAAGCAGGAACGCCTAAGCAATACCCAGGATTTGGAGGCAGATTTATTTACAACAGGCACTGATTGGGCTCATTCTCTGAATACCAGGCCCCAATCTCTGGTGGTCTAGGGCTCATATTGGATTCGCAAGCAGGAAGTACAAAGGCAGAATACTTTGTCAATTGGGGATTGGTTTATACAGTGTGTGTCATGGTGATGGGCCATTTCCAAGAGACAGAAGCAACCAGAACTGGAATGGCAACCATTACCTGCACAACTAAGAAACTGCAGTATACTGGCTGGGAGGGTGGGAGGTAGAAAATTCTCTGTTTCAGAAGCAAAGATGCCAAAGCTCTAATGGCAGAATGTTGATACAGGAACCAAACCAAGAAAAGTAAACACAAATTAGAGGAGTAAGCACACTAATGCATTAACTATGTCAAAAACTACAAGTCTTCCTGCTTATTGTGATCCAACAAGGCTGGAATATACTGTTCATCAAAGTGACAAGGTGGTTTTCCTAGGGCATTAGTATGAGTGAGACAGATGCGCTCTGAAGGCCGGTGCTAGTGATAAAAACGCTATCACAAAACAGAAAGCCCTAGGAGCAGCAGAGATGAGAAGATCTTATAGTAGCAGAGATGGTTGTGTGAAGCAACAGAAACCTAATCACTGCAATGGATAGTGAGGCAAAAGTGATGGCCACAGGGCCACAGGGCCTCATGGAGGTGGCCGATAGAGCATAGAGTTTCAAAGGACAAGCCCCACAGTCAGCTAGGAAGGGTATTGCTTGGCACATAACCTGAAAAGACTGAAGACCAGTGAAGAGATTGGAATCAGACTGAACTCCAGTGGAAGAGCATAATCTCTTCCCTGGTTTCAAGACGCGAGCCTGCTCTTAGCTCAAGAATGCATGCACTAAAGAAACTGGGGTTCTTGAGGAAGTATCTAGAATACCTTTATATATAGATTTCTTTAGTCCTTTTCCAAGGAGATTCACAATTATTTCTTTGCATAACCACAGAGAAAAGAGGACTAACCTTACCTTCTGAGGTTGTTAGATATAGGATCTAAATTGATGGAACAATCCAGAGTTCCTAATTATGGCCCAAACCTCTATGGAGGAGGAGATTGGATGCAGATAAAACAGTCCTGAGTCAGTTCTGTCTCAGTGGGTCTACAGGGCCCTAACTGACCTACTTGGTCATTGCTCTAATTCTTGAATGTGTCTTTGTAGTGGATATACTTAGCAGTTGAGGCAACCCACACTTGGGGGCCTTTTTAAACTTGTGGAGTGAGAGCTACTGTAGCAGAACTCATCAAGGGGAAGTCCCTGGAACTGTCCCCTCCTCCTATGCCCATCAACAAGAAGGTAAACAAAAATATTACATCTGAGAAATAACATTCTCAGTGGAGGAACAACAATCTCCTCCTGCAGTCTTGCTCCAGAGATAGCCTCATTTTCCTATATTCTGTCACAATATCTTCCGAAGAATTTGGATCATCTGGCATCGCATAAGACTACCATATTGAAATATTATGCTAGTCAGATCTGATGAGGAAAATATATACTCCAGATGCCCTGATAAGACAAACAGTTTCTAGAGTATGGATAAACCTCACTAAAGTTCAAGAGTTTGCTACACAGATGAAAATTTTTATTTTTTTCCTTTTTTATTGTTTAAATTTAACACGAGTTATATTACATATTTTCATCATCAGATCAGTTTAGATTAATACATATAGGTATATAAGCTTGATCAAACAATTAAACATTAACCCTTCTAAATAAACATTATTATTATTTTTTTCTTTTCCCCTTTCTTTTCTTTGAAAGTTGACATATTGCATATTGTCCTCACAGTCGTTCTACAGAGTACAGTGTGTGGGCATGACCCACCTCCCTATTGATGTTGCTTAGAAAAAAAAAAAAGGAAAAGAATATACTTCTCTTTGGACTAAGAGGAAGCAGGTACATATACAGTCAAATGTTCTGCAATTGCAGTGGGCCACCAGTGAAGCTTCTGATGTTGGAGGCTATTGAATCTAAGCCTCCTAAAGATCGTCTCACCAATCTAGCTCTGTTTCATGCATTGTAATTAAGCATTTTTTTTTCCTGCTGGGTGGTTAAGAGCAAGTTGAAGCAAGACCTGTATAACAAAACATTCTTTTTTTTTTTTTTTTATCTTCCAGGGTCAAATCCCCTCAGGATTAAGTTT